>JAUZTB010000072.1:17300486-17310561 GCA_034780895.1 Rhynchobatus australiae
CGTACTTCCTCAGGACAACAACTTTTCTTTTTGGCTTCACCCATATGGGCAACAACACACTCCACACTCCAAATCTTCCTGTAATCCTGAGGAGATCACCTTAACCCTGAGGCTCGGTAGACCACAGAGCTTTTACATTACATAGCTGCACAGAACAGCTTCTAACATGAATTCCCACATGGTAAAACTCTGATCATCCAGTATCTGCTTATTCAAAAATCCTTATGGTTGAACATTTGGCTCACTCATTAGGCTCTTATTTCCTTTAAACATGTTGGATTCACTGGAAAATTTATTATGCTACTGTATATCATGTAAAAATAGTGAAATAAAAGTATGTTGGGTAATAATAAGAGTAGCATCCAATGGTCTAAAATAAATTTCCAGTCCGCCACTGTCAAAAGGCCCAAGGGTGCTGAATTTTTATTGGAATATCAGAATTTTACTGTACTGACCATATTCCTGACTTTTACATTCACTTAAACTGTACACAGTCAGAGTTAGTACAGTCATGATCCAGTGACACTGTTGAAATGAAACTTGAATACTTGAAGAACTAACATTGGCAAATGGCATGATGTAATTTCTGATGATCCTTTTAATGAATATCGGGTGAAGAGTAAATTCTGCTATGATTCCCGTAAGAGTTGAATGATATATTAGGAGATATACACTTAGGTGACGGTTCAAGGGGAATGTTTGACGAACTGAGTTAAGCTGTTACATTAAGAAGTCATTGAACTCTATCTGTGAGTTCCTGAGTCGGCTTGTAAGATGAGAAGAGGATGAAAGCTGGAACTGGACACAAAGAGGGCATCAAGAAATAAATTATCTGGTCATTTCGTCACATACCGTTAGGAAGAGTTTGATTATGCACAAATTAGCTTCCACTTTATACCAGCAACCACATTTTCAAATCAACTGTAAAGTACTTTAGAACAGCACTCCATATATGCAAGTTCTTCTTTTGACCCAATACATGCTTAGTAGAAGGAATGAATTATTTTCTTTCACCACGTTCAGCTCATATGTGTGCATTTCAGTCTCAGTTCCTGTACATCTGTAGACACCAAGCAAGAGGGAACAATTGACTCCTGTGCAGCTGGTTTGTTTTAAAGGGCCACCCTAGCACAACATCTGTAATTCATTGCTGTCACTGCTCTTGCCTTCGCTTAAGCTACAAGAGAACAGAAAGTCTATAAACACGCCCCAAGGGAGCTACTTTTTGTGAATCGTTTACAGGTCAAAGTCAGAGCTTGAACAGTGTGTAGGTGTATTCCTGATCATGCATTGAGTTTACATTAGGTTGTCACAGTAGCAAGTTTATCACCAAATTATGTTGGGAGAGCAATTGTATGTTGGTAGAAATCAAAAGCCCTTACAAAACAATACAATTTAAAAAAAGACAGCCAAGATTTTTTAAAAAATAAATGTAATAATACTGCACAGACCCCAGAAACATTGTTCTGGAGCTTTTCAACAAATATTATAGAAACAAAATATGTTACAGCCAGTGAGTATACAAGAGCAGAAATATAGGCCTTCATTTATGTTACATACAGTTAATTGGTTTCTGACATGTAAAACCTTTCAAACAAGTAACTGCATGATTCTTCATGTAGGTTCCTAGTCCAGTCCAATATCATGTAAACTACCTTGTAGGTTAGTATCGAACCTCTTACCATGCTTCCCATTACTCAATTTTTTTTTGTTTCAGAACACAAGCTGGTTTTCTCCAAGTTTTCCCTCAATACACTCATACTTGAGGAGGGGTAAGAATATTCTTTTAATCTCTGATTGAAGCTTCCCTCCTTTTCACTGGCTTTCAGAAGGGAGCTTTGTTAGAGTAGAAAGGCCCAACACCCTTCTATCACTGATTTCCTGAATAGCTTTTCTTGGTCCTCCTTCCTCCTCCCCCAATTCCAGATGATAGAGTGATTCTAATTACCAACTTGGAAGAGTCCAAGGCTTGAATCAGTAAGGGGCATATGTAACCCATAGATAGAAATTGTGTCCCTCAAAAAATAGCACTCATTTTGGATGGCAAGAACTCCTGGAAAGTAGCTATTATGAACCTGTGTGGCTCTGGCTCAAAATCCAGTGTCTGGCCCCAGACACCATATGTATACAAGGGCAGATTTGGGCTATACTCATGTCTTTCATGATCCATTTTATATCATCACTTATAATGGGCACTTGTACAGTGTACGATATCAGAGGGTAGCTTGTCAAAACCACACCTCAGGTCTGTACCTAACAGGGCCTTGATTGCAACAAATCCTGTTACACCGTCAGTGATCATCTGCCTTTTTTTTTGCTAAGTGCAGATCATATTGTGCATTGCGTTGGAATGGTGTAGAACAGGCATGCTTCCAGTGCCAAAATGCAGTGAACGACAGATGGGGAGTAGACATCCAGTGATGAGCCCTTCCCACCAGCAGCCCCTACCCACAGCATGCCCTCCTTCCCCCAACCTCATTCATAACTGACTTTGGTTCCACTCAAAACAAGGGGGGGGGGGGGAAATAGAGGAAAAAATAGCATGCAGATTGCTAACCTTTGGGGTAAAATGGATTACCCACTCCATTCCTTCTGAAGTTTGGGATTTTCCACCAATTTCCACAATGCTGCAAATTATTGGGTAGATGGGAAGGGGGAAAGAATTTGTGGCAGTTCTGTGCTTAAAAAGACTTTTAATGCTAGCCCTTCACTTGAACATAATACTTTTTCACTTAAATAGCCATTAAGTGAGAGGTGACCTTCATTGAGCATCCCTGAGCTGAATTGACACCAAGTATGATCATTTGTACACTGCCCTGTAACAATTGACAGTTTCTCAACAAAAAGGATCTCTGAACAGTTAGATAAAAAAGGTTTTGGCCAGAGAAACTAATCTTTTCTCTGCTGGTTTTTTTTTTAAATGAGGTTCATGGTCAATGAAGGGCCAAAACAGATACTGCACCTGCCAAAATATCAAAGAGCATTGTGACCATGCCCAATGTCTAGTTCACTGTTCTTTGCAAAGTTCAAAAGTAGATAAAGTGCAATAAAAACAACTGAGACATCCTGATGAAAAAGGTCACAAATTATACAGCAAAAACCTAACTAGGCATCCTGTTCACTGTGGATTGTTCAAGAACTTCTGGTTTATTGATAATGGTCAAGTCATATTCCACATGTATATGTAATATGTGGATTTTAGCTGAGGTTTTGGGATCACATTCTGCAATTCTGTTTACTTTTTCTGTAGATCCTGCAAACCAGGAGCCTTGATAAGACTGGGATTGTTCTTTGCTACTTTTTCTTTGTTGCTACTGAGGAGAGTCCACATTGGAAACAAGTTTCTGTTTTACTGTCACTGGTTTGGTTATTGTAAGTGTCTTGAAGCTTTCTGTTGTGCAATCGTTCGATTCCTCTGAGGCTTGGGTTTCCACAAAATACTTCTGAAATTTGTCAAGATAGGAAGGTCTCTCAGGAAGCAGGTAGTAATGTGTGGAGCTCACCTTCTTCCCATCTTCAATGATCGGTAAAATGCATGGTACCCGTGTGGTTGCCCCATCACTTGCCTGCCGCTGGAGGACTTTGTTGCTGACGTATTTGGGATCAGGTGCAAAGCTTCGTGTTGGGGGCATCACCCCATTGAGGTAGGCCGGGAGACTTTTGGGACTTGGGGTGCGTGAATTGCTTCTGGACATAGGTTCTCGTGGAGGAACCTTTGGTGGTCTGTCCTCATCAGAATGCATGGCTGACATTACCTCTGCAGACCATCTTCGGTAGTCATGTTTCACTGGGCGTGGGGGTATGGGTACTCGAGGGGGAATCTCAGGCTTCACCTCATTGGAATTTGGCGATGAGCTTGATAGACAGCTTGCATTTTTCAACATGGTGGGCTTGTTGTAGGATCCAGCTGGGCCTGAATGTGACCTCCGTAATTTGCGGTGGGGCCGAGCAGGTTGTTCAGTGACCTCTTTATTTTCCAGTTTACTATCTTTTATAACATGGTAATTCTCTGGCAATCTATTCTGACCAACACCCTCGGAGTAAGCATAGTTGGTCTGCCCACATCCACGGAAGCTCCTTCTGCTGGGAGCACCATACCTGAAGCTCAGTGGTCTGTAGTCCTGCAAAAGCAAGTCAGTTTCAGAGCTTGTAATGGACTCGACCTCACTGTCTACATCATCAAAGGGCACATCACCAGAGAAAGGCAGTGGGGGAAGTGGCTTAGAGCTTCGGTCACTGGAACATCCAGTATTAACTAGTGCAGTTGCTCCCTTCACTGGTGTTTGAGGTGGTGACAGCACATTGCTGTTCACTGAGAGTTTCTTAAACTGAGACAACAGCTGATCCTTCTCCAGCTGTACAAAAGACTCCTCACAGTTTTGCATTTTCAGAGGTGGTGGTCGCAGCTTGTGGAAGGATGATCTGAGGCAGCTTCCAAAACAGCAGTGTCTATTCAGTCCAAGTGGCTCTGTTTCTTGTCCTATTTGAAGGGAGGGAAGGAATTTTTTTAAAAATGTTATATGCGCATCACAATTTTCTCCCTCCCCTTCGAAAATCCTGGTGTCTTGCTGAGGTCTGTGTTCGAGAGCCACTGGTCATCTCCGTACCTCACTCAAGGTGCCAGAGACCAGCTAAGAATTATTGTAATTAAACAAAATTCAAGATAAGGAAAGAGTTTACCAAACTGATACACAGAGGAAAAGATCAGACAGGCAGTCCTCAGGTTATGACAGGGTTCCAGACCCTACAAGTTGGAAATGAACAAAAAACAGTGTTTAGGAGAGGATCATGGAAACAGTTGCGACGGGAGAGCAAACAGATGAGGAAAAGGCAGCCGCCGGCCAGCCTCTGTCTCAGTGAATGAGTGAGTCTGTTCAGTGTTCCCAGCTTTGCTTGGCTCAACCCAGCTCAATTGTTGTGGTTTGGGTGTGGTGTTGAGTGGTAGGGGGGGTGGTTGCTGGTTGGATGGGTGGTGTTGGTGGGAAGAGAAGGCATGTGGAAATTATGATGCTTGCAGCCCTGGAGAAGCCAGCAAATCCATCCCCATCCATCTTGCCACTCTCACAAATGCTTATCTGTATGTGTGGGGCGTCCATAAGTCAGGCATTTGTAACCTGGGGAGGACCTGTAACTGCCTATCCCTGGTTGTCATAAGTCATCTATTTGAACCAGTAGTATCACATTTTGATAAGTTGGCTTACTAGGTCATTCAAAACACAGTTAAGAGTCAACCACTTTAAAGTGGTGAAGGAGTCAAATTTAGGTACGATTCCCAGGCAGGAATTCCCCCACCCCCACAGGACATTAATCAAACTGTTAGTTTTTACAACAATATGATTTGACGCTTTAACTGCCTACTCAGCTCAGGGACATTTGGAAATAGACAATAAATGCTGGCATTGCCAATCACACCCACATCCCATGAACAAATAATTTGATGAAATACTTGTTATAGTTCCTTTTACAAAACCAGTTTCTTTATAAAACAGGTAAATTCTCAAACATTGACATTTAGCCCATTGAGGTGAGATACGTACGGTTGGTTGAAGGTACAATATAGGACTGTTTATGGGGGGCAGCGTTCAAAGCACAGGTCACAGCTGCAGCTTCTGCAAAGTAGATGCTAAAAGAAAATCAGGAAAAAAAACACATTTGTCAAGAATGTCTGAATAAACAGCCCATCAATAGAACACAAAGGTCTTACCCTTTAGATCTCTTTTGATCCTTTCCTTCAAGGACAGCAATCCCCATCCCCCTCTTCCCATATGAGATCCAAATTGTTCCTCAAATGAGTCCTGGGATATCTGATGGTATTGATCAGCTTTACTTCTCAAAGCTGAGAAGTAAACCAAGGGCTTGAAAGTGCCTTCTCAACTAATCCCAGAGATCAGTCCTATTATTTTACTCTGCACAGGAAGACCCCATATTGGTGGAGGTGTAACAAGATCTTAACCTACTAGTCTGAACCCTGACTGGGGTCCTTCAGAATATCAGCAAAACTTGCATAGCAATATTACTTTATTGACATGTTTATTGTATTATTGATGAATCAACCCTAAAGCTCTCTATTTTCCCTATGGCCAAGTTTTATCCTTGTTGTGGAATGTCATGCTTCCCATTTATGATACTGTTTACAGCATTTGCTGTGAATTTCATCTATTCTCAATCAACCCAGATGTAATCCCAACACAGACCAAACACCACCGCACTGGGGTCTTATTCTGATAATTATTCAACTTGTTTGCTAACAAATCTCATTATTTTCACAGAAAGGTTTGATGATAAAATCATGCTACACACCATGTCACATTGCCTCCCCTATCAATGAAGATGCAACCTCCCAAACCAAATGGTGCACTGTTGAGCAACTCACTTGTCCAAGGTACTTGATTGATTCCAGCAGTTTTTGTTGTTGATGACACCATGAGTGCCATGCATGAAGCAGTTACTCAGTGGGCTGCTGATCTCCTGTGCTGCCAGTCCAGCGCTCGACATCTTGGCAATTTAGGGAAGACACCAATCCTTTAAAGTTTGTGTGCTGTCTTCAAGTTAACAGAGTCATGCATTCCTTGACAAAAGACAATTCTTGAATTATTCATTTGATCATCCTCCTGTAGCCACAGCCAAGAGGCTGCAATACTCACCTCACCCCATCAAGGGGGGGGTCAGTTAACGAAACCCAGAAGTACAGTACTTTCTCATTAACAAGATTTTTCTGATTTGGGAAGATACATTAAAACCAAGGACATCCAGATGAACCAAAACAAGGGATAACCTTGACTTCATCCTCTGCATTTCACTTCTGGCAAACGCATTGTCAATAATAGTATTGGTAGAAATGGCCACCACATAACCCTTGTGAAAACAGAAGTCTGTCTTCACACTTTGGACAACATCTATCATGTTGTATGGCAATACACAAATCATGCTAAATGGAATAAACTCAGAATATATATAGCAGATCTAAACTGGACATTCATGAGATGTTACAAATCATCAGTAGCAGCAGAATTGTAGATTACCATAATTTGTAACCTCGTGGAATGGCGCATCCTCACTCTACCATTTCTGTCAAGCCAGAGACTCAATCCTGGTTTAATGAGTATACAAGGACATTCTAAGAGCATTGCCAGACACACTCAAAACTATAAACACTGTACTATATGCTCATTAAATAGTAAAAACAGCATGCAATAAGATCCCAAAGGCATGTGGGATGGGGTTAATTAGCCATTGTAAATTGCTCCTAGTGGGTAGGTGATTGGTAGACTGGGGGGGGGGCCAATTGATCGAGGTGAGGAGAATAGGATAAGCATCCGATTAGTGTAAATGGATGCAAGATAACGGCCAATCCTGGTGGGCCAAAGGACCTTTTCCATGCCTGTGACTCCATCATTCTAAATTCCTTAACGACTGGAATTTCCTTGGGTAGGTGCTGATCACAACATGCACAGACACATCAGAAACATCCTTTATTTGTTATAGGTATTGACTAAGCTGTTCTGCATTTCCAGAATGTTTTTCTTATTTGAAGGACTTTGGTCATTTACATTTTGAGAGGTGGGTTCTTCAGGGACAGATTTCAACAAACCTGTGCTGTGGGGTGGAGAGAGGGCAAAAACTTTCTTCTAACAATGCCTTTCATTGTGTACCCCAATATGTGTTTTCGAACATGCACAATAGCACCTCTTTGAACAATGATATTGGTCATTGAAGAGGTGAGAAAATTTAGAGAATAAAAATAGTTATTACATTGATCATTCTTTAGTACAGCAATTGGAAAACACAGATAAAGTGAATTACTGTCAGAAGTCTAGAACAAATATTTAAAAAACCAGAACTCCCATTAGAGTGAGGCTTCATGCTGATATCCAGTATTTTCTCTTTTGATTTAGCATCTTGTATGCAAAAATTCTTCTCAAAATAAAGGGATATATCATAGGTTTGAGATCCTGGAAAATGTATTGTAGAAGGCATGAGCTATGATTTCAATAAAAGGTTGACTGATTTGGATCTCAGGAAAAGGAAAATTCAGCACTGATGACAATAATATCGATACAAAAGAAAAGGGAAGTAGAAAGAGAGAAAGACATATCACTTTTTTTTCCTCCCCTGACACATCCGTGACATGAACAAGGTCCAATTGTGCTGTAGACTGATGTCCCTATTTCAATGTTTGAAGTAATCAGATGCTAGTTCAGGTAGCCAAGTTTACAAGATTTTCTATATTATCCTAAATACTAAATTGTCTTTACTGCTGGGAAGCCTTTAAATACAAGTTTATGGAAACCTCAGTTACAAAAGGACCATGCCCCCTTTCTAAGACAAGGAACAAACTTCCAAGTACTACATTTCAAAAGACAATGAATAACCTTTTTTTTAAGAAAGGGCAGTGATGTCAAAGGGAGTGGCAGATTACAGTAACACTACTCACCCACACTTGAGAAGTGAACTCATTTCCTTTCTGTCAGTTGCATTTGCATTAAAGTATACCAGCTAAAAATGACATTGCTGAGAGAAAGAAGGACTTTCAGAAGAGTGGCTGTTATGGGATAGAGAGTGTTGCATTTGTGAAATAGAGTAAAGTAGAGGGCAATACAACTAGAATCAAGGGATACTTTGAGTGTGGGGTATATGTAGTGCACAATTGACATGGTGCCTGACAACCCAATCCTGCTGGTCACAGTACCATAACGGACCAAGTCCAATGCACTGAGGCAGTATGGCAGACTTATCATAGAATATAGATGGAACCTCCACAGGATAATGAAAACAAGTGCCAATAAGATGGAAACACAGCATTATGACTTCAGCTGCTGCTCCCTTCCTGCCAGGAGAACAGCAATAAGGACCCAAGTGTCAAAAAGGCATTCCCAAAGATCCAATATGCGCATCTTCAAACGAGCTAAACACTGCATGCTCTCCTCATACATCCTATTATCACCAAGACTGATAGGCATAAATGATATATATAGTCTGGGCCCTGTCCCAATTTTCTTTTTAAATCTTTCCCTAACCCAGGGTGCTTTGAACAGATATCAGGGTTAACTTTGCTTGAAGTGGAGAAGGAAGCAGAGACTGAGACCTGTGGACATAGATATTTCAGTAATTTACTTTTCAAGTAATTGTATGTACCTGAGGGTGAACATTTAAGGTTCTTGGGCAAGAGGAGGGTTTGAAGTTTCAAAATACACATCAATATCATTTAATTAGATAGAAAGGAACAGTGATTTAGGATTACAATGATGGGCAAGAGTTCTTTCAGATCAGGGAACAGATGAGCATTTTTCCCCAGCCCTGTTATAACATGGCTTTATAATGGCACACAGCTCTTTCTGGTTAATATCTGGACACAGTTTGATCAATTCTGAGTTTAAACTGCAAAGTTAGGAGTAGATGATATTTACAATTTTAAACAACAGAGAAAATTAGCTGGAGATTTCTCTACATAACCAGAGTGATAAAACTGCAGAAGTATTTATTAGCTATAATGCACTTTGGGATGCCTTGGAGTCAAAAGGTAGATTTACATAAATGCAAGACATTTTTTTCTAAATTAACAGACAATCAAAGGTTGAGTCACAAATGTCTCAAAGGAAAGCTGTTGTTTTGACACTTGCACACAGGAATAGCAAGAGACATTAAAAACACAATGCTCACCTCTGACAATGCACATGCAATTACATTAATGGCAGAAGTGACCACTCATAATATTGTTGAATACACAGTTACTTTGCTCAAATATTCTGGCTGCACTGCATAAATTGGTCTGTACATTCCACACAAAACTTTAGGTGCAGATGCCTTATCAAAATCTTCAAAAGTTGTCCTGCTTTATAAAACTTAATAAGAAAAAAAAGTTTTATAAAGCATCTTTCTTGTCCCTTTCAAAGTGCATCAGTATACTTTACAGCCAATGAAGTACTTTCATAGTATAATTGCTGTTGTAATATTAGAACTTCTTGTCAGAGTTGACACATAACTGATGCAAAAAGCCTGGGCAGAGCAGAAAAAGTTCAAGATTTTTGTCTTCACAGCATAACCTTCTGCATTTCAGAACTTTCTCATTTTGTAT
>JAUZTB010000072.1:17352310-17364669 GCA_034780895.1 Rhynchobatus australiae
TATTATTTTAACAGTTTCCTTAGTATCCATGAACAAGTTCATATTTTGCCATTGATAAGTTCCACTCCTCCGTGTACTACTACTTTATTATTTATATACTTATTGAACAATTTTGGATTCCCAGTTAAGTTGGCAGCTCTTTATTCCCACATGTTCTCCTTGTCCCACTTATTTTAATTTTCATTTCCCCCCGATCAGCCTGGTTCTCACTGGTATTTTGAACCTAACACGTCATAAGCAGCTGTTCTTTGCTTTATCTTCCTCTGTATCTCTTTCATTATTCAGGGAGCTCTGGATTTGTTTGTTCTTCCTTTGCCCCTTGTGAGCATATGCCTCAACTGTTCCTGAGCTATATCTTCCTTAAAGGCAGCTCATTGTTTTTTTGCAGTTATGCCTATCAACTTTGAATCCAATGTACACAGGACCGATCCAATTAAAATCAGCCTTCCACCAATTAATTATTTTTAATTTTGGTTGCTCCTTCTCCTTTTCTATAGTCAACCTATATCTCCCTCATGCTCAGACCTTTTCAAATTTGGTTGGGTCTTTGGCATTGTAGTTACATATTGATCTGAAGAAAGCATGACATCCTGACTTCACTCACTGTTGACTTTTTCTCCTTATTCATTTTTCAGGAATTGGGAATTTCAGTATTTATTGCCATAATTGCCTCTGAGAAGGTGGTAGTGAGCCACTGCCAAACCCTTCCAGTAACATAGAAGTTATGTTAGCTAAATAGCTTACAAGGCCTTCTTAAGAGTTAAGTGCTGTGGGTATGGAGTCAAATACAGGCAAATACAGGGTAAGCATGGCAGATTTCTTCCCTCAATGAACATTAATGAACCAGATGCTTTTATTTGCAAAAAAACAGCATTTTTGTTAAATTCCAAATTATTTAATTAACTGAATTTAATTTCCATTGTTGCTTTTGTGTGATTTGAATATGCATTTCTGCAGTTTAATTAATGGTCTATCAGCACACTTGTGCCCCTATTTTCATAGTTGATTCCATATCCACTTCAGGAATAAGTTTGTCCAACAAATTTCTTCAACATGTTACATGTCTCTCACTTCCTCCAAGTTCCACAAGATATTGTTTACTACTGCAAAATTGAATTTTCACCATTATCCCAGTTTTGCATATTATATTTGCTTGTCAGTCTTAATATGCTCACATCAATAGCACTGTTAGTATTAATTCTAATTGATAGAATGTGACATTGTACGCTATTTGAATAAAAGTCAGTTGACCAGTGTCCATGGTTGAACTCGAACAACCTTGGAAAACACTTCTCTTCAACTTCCTTCAGGATACATATGGCATATGGACCTTTCAGTGGCCCCACTGTAGGTAAGATGGCATGAGGGAATTTAATAAATGATTGATACAATTTCCGTTCCTGAAGTTTGTAAAGAGATATGTGAATTCAGATCCAACATCTAACATCAACTCTTCAAATATACAATGTGTTGCAAAATCAGACACAGTTCAATCTTCTACTGTTGGGAATGTTATATTAGTAAATATATAAAGAAGTCATGAACAAGTGATGTAATGATATCATTATATGTGTGACACAAACACCATTGATTGTTGATACCACCACTAAATCAAGTAGTGATGAAGAAATTCACATCAATGTATCAATAATTACAAGAAAGTTTCATTGTTTTTCTGGTAATAATTGATGTTAACTCTCTGTAATGATTGTGTTGACTATTTTCATGTCTGTAGAGTTATCTAGTGGTTTTGATATGTACTCTTCACTGACTTATATTAACTTTCAAAATATTAATCAAGACCTGGCCAGTATTGGAAGCTTCTGGCATTAACCTTCATATTAAAATGCCAGTATGGTCTTGAAGAACTGCCTTCACGTCACATTGGGTATGACTGTTCTATGTTGCCACTTTAGACATTCTCAATCAAAGAGCAGTTTGTATCTTCCATTATAACTTGGCTGCATACCCAATTCTAGATACTCATCTGAACTGGTCCTACTTTTGAGAGTGCTGTCATAGACTTGTTTTAGAAGCCTAATCTGCTGTTCTAGATTCTGAAGCAATTACTGAAAAGACATCACCCACTAATTGTGAGGCAGAAATTATTCTCTCGCTAACTACATCAGAATCTTCATGGATCTCCTGAATGATAAATAACTTTGAGCAATGAATCTCTGGTCTTCTTACCCAATCCTTGCTTAGTAATGTCATTTGCTCTGTGAAGGCATCTACAGCTGTTGGCAATTATATTTTTTGGCTGTCGTAACACACAGTGCATTGTATATGACCTAACACCTTTGATACTTCACCTGAGTATGTTTTAAGATTAGCTGTACCTTCTATCAAGGATAGTTTGCTGTATTTCTTGCTGTAAGCATCTCTACCTGTGATTGAATAACCAGCTGATATATCAATATTCATTTTTACAGCCTGGTTATTTACTTGTACTTTAATTCTGAAATCTTACCATTTCTTTCCATTTGCTCCTGTGGTATAGATTTATTCAGGTTGGTATTGATCTGAAGCACACCCTTGCCTTAACTAAGTTTCTTTGGCAAATTCATGAGTCTGGAGATCAGCTAACTCAGCATAAGCTAGGGAAGGAAACTGGGACTTACTTGATTTATTGAGGCTAATTACCAAATATGCCAGGAACTGTTTTGAAATTAAATCCTTATTATCCAAAGTGAGATTGAGATCGTCCATGTAGTGCCTCTACTGCTTCCTCTCATGTCCTGAGCTTTCTCAATATTTTTTTGGCAGAAGAAGTTCAGTTCATCCAGGTCAGGGGAACTCTTAAGAAAATGAAACACAAGGCTACAGTTTACAGTAATCCAAAAGCAAAATTCTGCAGATGCTGGAAGTCTGAAATAAAAAAATACTCAACAGGTCAGGCTGTATGTGCGGAGAGAGAAACAGATAATATTTCCAGGTCATCGCCTTTCATCAGAACTGGAAATGTTAGAAATGAAACATGTTTAAAGATACAGAGAAAGGGGAGGGCCTGCATTAGGGTGGAAACCAGGAAAAAAATTGAATTGATATGAATGGTGATTGTGCTGCATTTCATCAAATACGCATTCCCTTTCTCAGATCACCTTTCAATCCTGAAATGCAATATCTGCCGATTTTTATCCATTATTCAGTGGGGCAAACATTGGGGTAAACCTGGTGATTTACTTGAACAGTTTTCAGGTTAGAACACTGCAATCAGTGCTCATAATGTTGTCTTTTCTACTCTAAGGAAACCAAACAGAGACTGGGTTACCACTGGGCAGAACAACTTAATTCAAAATATAACATGACCTTGACCTTGTAGTTTCCATTTGCTCGTCATTTAATTCTCCATCTTATTCCAACTCTGATCTCTGTTCCAACAAATTTCAATTTAAACTCAAGGAACAGTATCCCTTCCACCAGCTTGTCACATTATATCCTTCAGGACATAACACTGAATTCAACAATTTCAGATTATCCACCATTCCAGTCCTGTTTTTCACATTTCCAGCATTCAGTTTTTTACTTCTGGTATTTCAAAAAAACTGTATGCTGGAAATGTGAAAAATGTGAACTCCTATTTACACATTCTCTAGACCCTTTGTTATTCACTAACTTTTACCATCCTCTTTCAGCTGGCGCCACCATGACTTGTGTCCCTGAATCAGTCCTAGTCTCCACCCTATGAGACAGTCCCTTTTGTTCTCTCTGCTCCTCCCCTTTTCTCTGTAACTTTCAAATTGTTTCATTTCTAACTCTTCCCAATTCTGACGAAATGTTCACTGTTTCTGTATGGCTGCTGTTTGACCTGTTGAGCATTTCCTGCATTTTTTTGATTTTACTGCAGCTTACAAAATTGGCAGAGGAAAGAAGCTGTCATTAGGATCTTTGTTGCCACCTTTGACCTCCTGGGCAAAGGTGTTATTTTTATAAAATGGGAAGTCCTTGTTTTTTGGCAGAAGTTATGACTATTTTCTGTTTTGTGATTTGATTGACTGAAATAAATCTCTGTGCATTCCTTAATGGGTGGGTATTGGCGAACGTACGTCAGAGTGTTCGTGTCTTGCACGTGCCAATGCTCCTTTATTTTTACAGCTGCTAATAATTGTCAGCAGCCAGCCCCACCTTTGTGCCAGTGTTAAAGGGCAAAGCAGCATGTAAGCAGCATCAATTTCCCACACAATAACTTGGGATTTATGGTGCTGTTGATGGTTGGAAACAATGCAAGCTGTCCTTTTTCAGAGGACTGCTATCAACTTATGTTTGCCTTTCATCCTTTTCTGTGCCAAGTAGTAGGTTAATCCTGTGTAATTGGATAGAGAACTCAGTTTTACTTGTGGCATTGATTCTATGTGGTGAGTTTATTGACTGAGCAAAGCATCATCCTGATTGCCAGGGTAACCCACTGCTGCTTTGCTCCAACTAGAATTAAAGTGTAGGGTCATGTGACATTTGCATGAAGCATATTATTGGGTTCTAAGTCCAACATACTGTGCACAGCTCCTTATGTTCTTTCTGACCCCTCAGCCAAATTTTATTTTACAAAATCATATACCTTACTTCATGAAGTATATACATTCGCATGTGTCAACAATTCATGCAAAGTAAACTGCTCCATCAGTATAGTAAACTGCTCCATCAGATATATTTCTGGCTGTAAATAGTACAAAACCTTAATTATAGACTAAAATCTTTAATATATGACAAAAGGATTAAACAGTGGGCTTGTATAATAGACTTTCGCCACTGGTCTTTTGAGTAGGAGACACCCTACTTTAAGAGTGTCCTGCAGGATGCACTCTTGGAGCTTAGAAAATACCAGTTAGAAAGAAGCATAGACAGCTTCTTCAGCTGGAAGATCAGTGGATTCTAGCCAAGCCACAAGGATGCTTTGAACAAGCTGATGATCTTCTGCTTCTGTTTAGTCACAATGGGCAGACCTAGTTTTCCTAATGGGGGAGAGAAATAGAATCTCAGTAGTACCCCTCAGTACTGAGGCTCCACACAAACCCCAAGGCAACCACGCATAAAAGTGGCCAACAGGGTCATTGTTGCACTGGGAATAGTCTTCCCTCTTTATCTGGAACCTCGTACATGATGTTTGCATAATTTTCCTCTACACTGTCCCACCAAAAACTGCTGGGGACAGTGCAGCATGGTGTAGATATAAAGAAAGCCACTTTCTTCACTGACGTATTGAACACTTCCAGGTCAATTACAGTACTTGTTGCACCGACCCATTAATCTAATTTAGCTTTCAGTTTTGGTTTATTCATAGTTTCCACATTTACATTTTATGCTATAAATGATGTGTACTCTGTAAGAGACCCAACCTCCTCCAGTTTCTACCAGTTAGTGCTGTGTACTTGTGTCTGCTAGATTGGTGTTGAATATATCCCAATTGCTTTAAGTACTGTGTTTTTACCATTGGTGAGATTGGAGGGATTTGCACCGATGTGCAGGGGAGTAAATTCATGTCTCAATGTCTCTGCAGTTGGCTGCTAAACAACGATTGTTGCATGTCTTGTGGCCTACTGCTTTCCTGTGATTTTATTGCTGCCAGTTTGTTCCCGTTTACTATTTCTGTCTCCTGTGCATCAGTAATCAGATATCTTTCAGTCCTATTGCATTTTTGGGTGTGTTTTCAGTACTCATTAATTTAGTTGGCCTCTGACCACATTTACCATATTCTGATTACATTGCTGTTTACATGGAGTATATGAAGGTAGTATTATGCAGATAATGGTCTTAAAGCCATCTATGTACAAAAGATTGGCTGTTACAGCATATATGTAAAGAGACATGTACTTAAAGGCTCAAACCTACTGATTTAATGGGAGGAGACAAAACATAATTGACTTTTCCTAAAGAATGATATTTCTTGACTTTACTCATAATTACGCACTGTCTGCAAATTTGAATAAAATCAGTTGTTGGTATTCTTAGAAATGAGTACTCTTGATGAGCCTTTAGTCTTCTAGTTCCGCACCCAAAGAATCAATTATCACTTGCAAGCCTGGACAGGGATTGCATTACGCTACTCAACAGTAACCACAGCTGTTTGAATATCAAACACTTGCAACTATATAATTCTGAAAAAAATATCTAAAACCACTTTATGGGAGTGACATTGGAATCTGGCAGCAAGACACATAAGCAGCTGGAACAAATGACTAAAAACAAAGCCAAAGTGAGAGGTTTTATAAGGAGATCCTTAAAGGCAAGGGAAAGTTAGAAAACATGAGGTGACCTGCAGCCTACAACAGGGCAGCTAGTTTGATGAAAATCAGGAATGGCTAAGGTCCATAACTGGAGAAGTGTGGAAGTCTTGGAGATTTGCAGGGCTAGATCATATTATAGAGATGAGGAGAAAGAATGGCAACTGATTTGAAAATACTTCCTTTAGAAAGCTCAGGTTTTTTTTAGTTGAACGTGGCACAGCACTGGACTAAATTAGAGAGGAAAGAAAATCATGGGTAATTTGGCTTTTGCATTCGCCTTGTAATTGGCTCTATGTTCCAATGTATCAGTTCACACCTAAGATCTCAAGATGCCAGTAGTATATTTCAGGCCTAGGCCCTGGGGATATATGAGTTCCCCAGATCAGAATGTTGCTTGCCTATTCACCTCCAAGGGTTTCTCTAACGTGGTTTGCCATAAGATTGGAGTTCTATTCTAAATTTACTGCATGTCCAAACAAGAAAGCTTCTGTTTATTGTTCTCTACATTGTTCTTTATTTTGGGTTCTCTCTTCCATGGCCCCAAGCCTTGAACTTTTCAATGGCAGATAACTATGGAACATAATCCAATTCCTGACTACCTCATTCTTTACCCAGTATTTCTTCTTAAATCCCAGCCCTCCACTTAGGGCATTTATCATATTCTTCATTTGTTGAGACAATGCCCAGTCTATGTGCATGCAATATGCTACATAAAAATGGCAAGGGGTAAAATGGGAACCATACTATTATCCTCTTCAAGTATCAGCGGCTCTAACAAAAACACACATCCTAAGTGCAGGCTGGTAGAGTGGATCAGAGAATATCACTCTATAAAAATAACATAACACCAACCTCATCACTGCCCTTCCCATCATTTGCGAAAACAATTGAAGAGTTCAGCTGGCTCTCAGAGCAGTGAACTTGTCCAAAAAGGAGAGCATTGATCTTCCCAAAGCAATCTGAAACTAATGAGAAACTATGCACAGAGGTGGGTTTTAAATAGCATAGAGTTAGCACTAGCCGTATGGAACTTTAGAAAATCTAAGCCTTGGATCTAGTAAAAATGAAAGATCAAGGTGGTGTTGGATGCTGTCCACAAATCATGATTAATAGAAGTAAAAAGAAATAGATTTGCAAATGGTTCGTTGGTTTAGGAATAACCATTGGTCAGGATACTCTTATCCAGGATCAACTAGGATGAGTTCTGCTACATCTCCTCCTGCCCTTCTACAACCATACTGTCCAGTCTTCATTAGTGTGGAGAACTGTGTGAGATACGGAACATGTATATCCACAAAAATCAGTTAATATTGTACATGCTGGCCAGAATCATGGTGCCACATCTGTCTGTCCAAATTCATGCCTGTAATTCAAGATTACTGTGGTTCTGGACCCCCCAAAAAATGAGTAAATCAGTGTCTGTAAGGAGCTGATTGCTGGACGTGGGGTTGCTGTTGTTTGGAGCAAGGGGATGGCTGCTAGAATAGTGTCTCTATAAACTGGGATTGAGGAAATCAGTTTTGTAAATATTAAAATAATTTACCAAATGAGTTTTAGATGGAGTAACACCACTTTTCTGCAAGAAATTTGGAAAAATCCCAGGAATTCCTCCATAGTCTTTCACCCTACCAGTGATGTACAGTGCACTTTATGTGTAGTTTAAGATGTGAAAAGTTTATAACATGGTCCTGGAATCCATACGAGTTGTATGCCTGCATTCAGTTTTATGAGATACGAGTTTTTTTTCTGAAATTGTTTTGTCTTAAGACTGTTGACCTAGTCTTTTTTCTGGTTTTCTACATGGACGCGTATGTGGTATTGCTCAATTCTATGAATATGTGACCAATATTTCTTTGCAGTAACATCTAGTTCTATTTTGGGGTCCATCTTCAAGTCAGCCAAAACAAGGGCCCCAACGATAGGAGTTGTAGACTGAAAAAATGATAACTGAATGTTCCTTTAGGTCTGTACCCTTTCTGCAACATAATTACAGAAAAATGTTTCTTTCTCTGATCTATGCCTGTTAAACTTTTAAATGTTTTTGGACGAGTACTTGGTATGCTATGGACAAGAACTTGGAGGTAGAATTAATTTGAAAAAATGCTTTTTGTCCAACATGGACCACGATGGACTGAATGGCCTCCTTCTGTGCTGTAAATTTCTATGATTTTGTTGCTATGGTTCTTTCGTTATCCCTGACTGAAGCCCTAATCTTCCTTAGGAAGTCCTTCAGAGTCAAAGCTGATTTGGTTTCACTCCAGTTTTGCAGGTTATATGATGACTAAGATTCTATGTGGAATCTGCAGACTCTGCCACAGATAGGGCAGATGGTGCTTAACAAGGTCTATTTGGGAGATTAAGCATTCCCCTTGTTCTGTGTGACTAGCCGATGTGCTCCCACCATAGGGATTCAAGGAATTCATCGGCACTTCTTCATTTTGAATAATCATAATGCAAGGATTCCCACAAGTTGTTGAGCATGTTGCACTTTTTCAAGGAGACTTTAAAAATAACTTTTAAGTGTTTTTCCTGTTCTCCTGGAAATCTTTTTTCCATGCTAGGGCTCAGGGTGGAGTACTTAGTTTGGCATGTCAATGATATGACTGACTCCCTGAACCTGTTGAGCATGATCGAAGACTCAATGCTGGGGATGATGGCCTGGGAGAGGATACTGACGTTGGTTCATTTATCCTACCAAAGGCATCTGTGGTGATATTTTTCATTGCTTCGGGATATCTGCTGTAGGTTGTCCATGATTTTGAAGTGTACAAGAGGATGGAGGTCACTGCTGCCTATTAGACCATGAGCTTGGTGCCAGGTCTGAGGTCTTGTCCTCAAACGCTCTGTTAGCTGAAGTTACGTGGCGGTGAAATTCATCATTAATTTCTGCCTCTGCTGTGTAGAGGCTCCTGAGATATAGAAAGTGATATACATTTGCCAGGTTCTCATCTTAATTATCAGGGGCAATGTGTGGTGGAGGCAGACTAATGAAGCACCATCCATTCATACACTTCACTAAAAGAGTCAATGATGATCTCATATGCAAGCAGTGCCTGTATAGTGTAAAGATTGAGGCTGGGGAGATCCTAGTACTGGGGTGGAAATGGCAAAGGTGCAACACTTTCCTGTTCATCCTGTATATGAACTCTATTTTAGCTGGAAGATTTTTGGGAGTGATGTGCAACATTGCGACAAAGAAAACTATTGAGGTAATGACACAGACTTGCTTGACCAGAGGACTGGGTCTTTAGTGGGCCCATTGCTTGAGAATTTGGGTTCGCTTCCCATTGTGTTGCAAATGTACAGTGGTAATGAATTAGAGCAACGATAGGAGAGAAGGATTCTCCGTGATCCCTTTCTCAATGCCCCAAAGCAGTTTGGTGGCCTCAAGCAATCCAGTATACAGAATCCACTCTTTGGGTGCAAGGAGAACAGGCCTGCCCCATTTCAGTGATTTCCAGGATTCATTGGAAACGATGATCATACTGAGTATAAGTGGTGATGTATAGAGAAGGGTGAAGGGGGAGGGAAGAAGTCCCTGCAAATGCTAATAATATGACTTTCTTCTAAATGGGTCTTTGAGTAGTCAATGTCTGTTTCTAATGTTCAGTATCTGGTTGCAAAGTCTGCTGAGACTTGTATTACCCTCTGGATATTATGAGAAGGGACCGTGAGAATCATTCAGTGTTTCTACTGAGATTAGCTGTTTCATAACGTATGAATTCATCTAGTAATTACATAATAAATACAGCAGTGTTTTATATGGTGAGAGGTAATTTTCATTTACAGCAGCCTGTGCTTGAATGAAAGATATGAAATTGAACCTTCGTCCATGTTAACCCTTGCCTAACTTGTAGAAAACTACTGTGTCTTATCATTAATATACAGTAAATGTTGATTAAGATTTTTGCCACACATCTATACGCCCTTTCCTGTTTGTATAATAAACCTACAAATTACTGGATTTTATACATGAAGCCTAAACACTTGTATGAATTAGATTGTTATTTTACCAAATAGGTAATGTCTCTGTTAGGATGATGATTAATATTGCATGAACATGTTCATTTTCTAATATTGCCAAAAGCATTTTCTAAGATCTGGTGTTTTAAATTGAATAACTCTGAAGGATGAATAATATATAACTAATTGCATTAAGATCAGCTGACTCAATTTAGGCAGTTAATTCTTTCTTTGTTACTTTCAATAACAGAAGGAGATTTTATTTCACAGCACACTCCTAACAGTAAGGAACCTTGACATAGAACAGTACAGCACAGGAACAGGTCCTTCAGTCCATCATGTCCATGCTGACCATGCTGTCAATCTAACCAATCCCATCTGCCTGCACTTGGTCTGTGTGCCTCTGTTTCCGACTGTTCACGTGTCTGTCTAAATGCCTCGTAAATATTGCTGTCATATCTGGTTCCGTCACCTCCCCTGGAAGCATGTTCCAGGCATCTACTGTCCTCTGTATTAAAAAAAAACTCGCCTTGCACATCTCCTTTAAACTTTCCCCCTCTCACACTAAAACTATGCCCTCCAGTATTTGACATTTCCATCCTGGGAAAAAGAAGCTGACTATCCACCCTATCTAGGCCTCTCGTAATTTTATATACTTCAATCAGGTTGTTGCTTATTCTCCGACGCTCCAGAGTAAACGATCCAATTTTTTGCAACCTCTCCTTATAGCCAATCCAGGCAACATCCTGGTGAACATAGAACATTACAGCACAGTACACGCCCTTTGGCCCTGATGTCGTGCCGACATTTTATCCTGCACTAACATCTATCTCACACTTCCCTTCCACATAGACACATGAATGATTAGAAAAATGGAGAGCTATCTAAGAGTCTCTTAAATGTCCCTAATGTATCTGCCCCCACAACCTCAGCCAACAGTGCGTTCCACACACCCACCACTCTCTGTGTAAAAAAAAAACTTACCTCTGACATCACCCTTATACCTTTCTCCAATCACCTTAAAATTATGACCCCTCGTGTTAGTCATTTTTACCCTGGGAAAAAGTCTCCAACTATCCACTCGAACTGTGCCTCTTATCATCTTGTACACCTCTATCAAGTCATCTCTCATCCTCCTCTCCAAAGAGAGAAGCCCAAGCTCACCCAACCTATCCTCATAAGACATGCTCTCCAATCCAGGCAGCATCCTGGTGAATCTCCCCTGCACCCTCTCTAAAGCTTCCACATCTTTCCTATAATGAAGCGACCAGAACTGATCACAGTATCTAATGGTCTAACCAGCATTCTATAGAGCTGCAACATTACCTCTTGGCTCTTGAACTCAATACCCTAATAAAGACCAACACACCATACGCCTTCTTAACAACCCTATCAACCTGCGCGGCAACCTTGAGGGATCTATAGACATGGACCCAAAGGTCCCTCTGTTCCTCCACACTGCTAAGAGTCCTGCAATTAACCTTGTATTCTGCCTTCAAAGTCAATCTTTCAAAGTGCATCACTTCATACTTTTCTGGGTTGAACGCCACCTGCTATTTGTCAGTCCAGCTCTGCATCCTATCAATGTCCTGTTGTAATCTACAGCAACCATCCACACTACCCACAACACCACCAACCTTCATGTCATTTGCACACTTACTAACCCAACCTTCCACATCCTCATCCAAGTCATTTATAAAAATTACAAAGGGCAGCGGTCCCAGAACAGATCCCTGTGGAATAACACTAGTCACCGACCTCCAGGCAAAATACGCTCCATCTACCACTACCCTCTGTCTTCTATGGATGAACCAATTCTGAAACCACACAGCCAAGTTTCCCTAGATCCCATGCCTCCTGACTTCCTAAATGAGCCCTCCATGAGGAACCTTATCAAACACTTTACAAAAATCTATGTACACCACATCCACTGCTCTACCTTCATCAATGTGCTTTGTTACATCATCAAAGAATTCAATCAGGCTTGTGAGGCATGACCTGCTCCTCACAAAGTCACGCTGACTGTCCCTAATCAGCCTATGTTTCTCTAAATGCCCATAAATCATATCTCTATGAATCTTCTCCAGTAATTTGCCCACCCCTGAAGTAAGACTCACTGGTCTGTAATTCCCATGGTTATCCCTACTCCCTTTTTTAAACAAAGAAGCAACATTT
>JAUZTB010000072.1:17601700-17614776 GCA_034780895.1 Rhynchobatus australiae
GGGAAACACCAGGGCCAGCCGCCGCTGATGGCTACGGTGGCTGGCCACACCGATAGCCTCTTGCATGTGTGGGACAGGCGTTCGGGTCATCGTTTCCTAGTTGATACCGGGGCCGAGGTCAGCGTCATGCCTCCCAACAGCCATGAGACGCACAACCGCGCACCAAGACCCGCCCTCTGAGCCGCCAATGGCAGTGCCATCTCAACCTTTGGCACCCATTCAGTACGACTCCAGTTCGGCACCTGCCACTTCACCTGGACATTCACCCTGGCTGCCGTTGCACAACCACTCCTTGGGTGGATTTCCTTTGCGCCAACAGTCTGCTGGTTGACCTGCGGGGTAAGCGTTTGGTACATGCCAGGACCTTCCAAGTGTTCTGTTTGGGTGAGGCCAAGCTACTGGCTCCACACCTCGACTCAGTCACAACGCTGACCAACAAGTTCACCAGGGTCCTGGCAGAGTTCCCGTCTGTGTTGACGCCCCAGTTCTCCACCACCTTGCCCGAGCATGGCGTCCAGAATCACATCCCCACCCAGGGCCAACCCCTCCACGCTCACGCCCAATGGCTACCCCCAGACAAGCTCTGCCTCGCAAAGGAGGAATTCAAAAAAATAAAGGACTTGGGGATTATCTGTAGATCGGACAGCCCATGGACCTCCCTGCTACACATGGTCCCCAAGGCAAATGGGGGCTGACGACCCTGCGGCGATTATCGACGCCTTAATGATGTTACTACCCCGAACTGGTATCCTCTGCCGCATATTCAGGACTTCGGTGCCAACCTGCACAGCCGGTCCATTTGTTCCAAGGTGGACCTCATCCGCGGCTATCACCAGATCCCGGTGCATCTGGATGACATTCCAAAGATGGCACTGATTATACCTTTGGGTCTTTTTGAATTCTTTTTGATGCCCTTTGGCCTCAAGAACTCTGTTCAGTCCTTCCAACGACTGATGGACGTGGTCAGGCACGCCCTTGACTTCGTCTTCATATACCTCGATGACATCTTAATCACCAGCAGCAGCTGCCAAGAACATCTCACACACCTGCACCAACTCTGTTCTCACCTGAGGGATTTCGGCCTGACCATCAGCCCAGCCAATTGCCAGTTCGAGCTTGAGGCAATTGATTTCCTGGGCCATCGGATCGACAAACATGGCGTCTCCCCCGCCTGCAAAAGTCGATGCCATCTGGCACTTCGCCAGACCCACCTCTGTCAAGGGCCTTCAGGAATTTCTCGGTATGGTAAACTTTTATCACCGGTTCCTACCATCCGCAGCCTGAATCACGCACCAGTTGTTTGCTCTCCTTTCAGGTGGAAGCAAGGACATTGTTTGGTCAGAGGAGGCTCACACCGCATTTGTCCAAACCAAGCAGCCCTTAGCAGATGCAGTCATGTTGGTGCATCCTCATACGGATGTCCCGACTGCCCTCACGGTCAATGCCTCCAGCACAGCGGTCGGAGGCATTCTAGAGCAACTAATTGAAGGGTGTTGGCAGCCGCAGGCATTCTTCAGCAGACACCTTCGACCACCAGAGCTCAAATATAGCGGCTTCAATCGCGAGCTGTTGGCGCTATACCTGGCCATCCGATACTTCCTCGAGGGCAGGCCGTTTACAGCTTTCACCGACCACAAGCCGTTGACTTTCGCTTTCCATCAAGTTTCAGACCCCTGGTAAGCATGGCAGCAATGGCACTTGTCGTACATCTCAGAACACACCACCGACATCTGCCATCTGTCCGGTGTCCTGGCCCATATCACCTCTGACAGGGGAGCTTAATTCACCTCCGGCCTGTGGTCAGCCGTCGCTGACTTGAGTTCCCAAATCCACCTCACCACCGCATATTATCCGCAATCCAGTGGGCTGGTAGAAAGGTTCCATCGGCACCTGAAATCTGCACTCATGGCCTGCCTTACGGGGCCCATCTGGGTGGACGAACTTCTCTGGGTCCTGCTGGGGATACGTACCGTGCCAAAAGAGGACCTGAACGCCTTGTCTGCAGAAACGGTTTACAGAACGCCCTTGGTAGTCCTGTGCAAGTTCCTTCCAGCCCCTTTGGGGGCCAGAGGAAGAACCTGCTGCAACGCTTGATTGGCTGCGCAAGTGGCTTGGCAACCTGGCCCCGATTCCCACCTTGCGACACAGACAGACCCTGACCCGTATGCCGACATCCCTCCGAGACTGCAAGTTTGTCTTTGTCAGGAGGGGCCATACAAAGGGCCATTCCGGGTCGTCAAGGACAATGGGTCTGCGTTTGTGTTGGATATTGGGGGGGGCGCGAGGAGGTTTTTACAATTGACTGGCTGAAGCTGGCTCATTTAGACCTGGACCAACCAGTAGTGGTCCAGCCAGCGCGACACGGGCAGGCCACTCAAGTCATGGTTTATTTAATTCTGGTTTTCACGACAGTATCATCATTGGCTCTTGGGGCGGTGGGGGGGGGGGCATGGGTTATGTAGCGACTTACCGATAACAAACTGGCTCCCGCGATTGCAAGCATCGTCGGAGGCCCCGATCCAAGATGGCGTGGGGCGCTCCTCCTCCTTCGTTGGGCTAGGAAAGCCTGTGCACGGGAAGGTCACATGACCTGCACGTGATATCAGCACGGGAACAGTGAGTATTACAGGGGCAGCAAGCTCCGGTCGTTCATTCGACTCTTCGACTTCAAGCAATCATCTCGCGTCTTTATTCGACGTAGCTAGCCTAAATGAAGCCTAAATTTGGACACTGAATCCAACAAAACTGGAATGAAGCGAAGCAATGCTCTTTGAAGTAATTTTGTATTCATGACAGAATTTGTAAGTATTCCTGGAAATTATATTTTTTCCCAGGATGACGTGCTTCAAATATTTATCAAATTTTCCATTTAAGATGCAGTGGTTTCTCCATTCCAAATGTCTACAGTACTTAAGAAATTCTTCTAATTACTTTGCTCATACTGAGTACCTCAAATCTGTATCTCCATTACTGTGGTGACTCATCCTGTGCAAAGACCTAATAAATCTTTCATAATTTACACTTGATCATTTGTGGTTGACAGATTTCAGGAAATCAGTATTTGAATCACATGGACTCACTTCAGTGAGATTGGAATTTACTTGCATCATTTTAAGTTACTTGATGTTGGAGGCAGAATTGCAGAACTGCAAGTTTACTCCCTTTGGTACTGCTCATCAGAAGAAGGCCAATAGCTGTAAGAAGAACTTGGTCCCAGTTTCTTCAGTTGAATCCTTGCCCCATATCTTGGCCTGAATCTAATTGCACTGTGGCCATCAGAGACCAGTTCACTAAGTTCTAAAACAAACAACTTCTCTACATCAAATTGTCAGCATTTTGAATGCCAAGTGAGAAGTATATTTTCCCATTGAGAATCAATGAATACTAATCAATAGAGAAATTGCAATTTTGTAGCACCTTTACATAAATTGGAGGTCATTTGATTCCTTGAGTCTGCTCTGCCATTCAATAGGATTATGGGTGATCTCGTATTGGTATCGGCAATGCTTGCCCAGCCTCTCCCCAATCCCTTTGATTCTCTTGTAGTTTAAATGTCTGTCACTGTCCTTGAATTTATTCAATGATTTTGTCTTCACAGCTGCCTGGAGTAAAGTATTCCAAATATTGATGAGCCCCTGAGAGGAAAAATGCTTCCATCTCTCTTGGAAATGGGTGACCCTTTCATTCTGAAACTATGTCTCCTTATTTTAGATACCCCTACAATGGGAAACTTTCTCTCAATATCTCAGTTTTAATTCATGTGTCAACTTCTTCATCCTAGGAATCAAATCTAGTGAACCCTTTCTGCTGTATCTCCAAAGCAAGTACATATTTCCTTAAATATGAAGATCAGAAGAGAATGCAATAGTCTAGGTGCTGTTTCAGTGCCTGGTAATTTTGCTTTAAGCTTCCCTACTTTTATACTTAATACCCTTTTACAATGAAGGCCAATGTTCCACCAGCCTTCCTAATTTCTGGAGGTATCTGCTTGCTAATTTTTTGTGATTCATGTACCACACCCCAATACCTCTGCAGTTTATAGATGCACTCCGGTTAAATAATGATTTTCTTCATTCTTCCTTCCAAGGTGGATAACCTCACATTTTAGCACCTTGTACTCCATCTGCTAACTTCTTGCCTACTTGTTTAACCTACATGTGACCCTTTGCACGCTCGTTGCAACCTCTTCACAAGTTGCTAACCCACCTATTTTTGAAACAGTGTGGCGAAGTTATTCTGTCCCTTCATCCAGGTCATCAAAATAGATTATAGATAGATGAGGCCCCAGTAACAATCCCTGTGGCACTCTAGTAGTTACTAATTGCAAATCTGAAAATGACCCATTTATTCTGCCTCCATGTTTCTCTATTAGCCACTCCCTTGTCCATGCTAATATATTACCTCCAACCCTGTGTGGTCTTGCATTGTGCAGTAACCTATCACATGTCTTCTGGAAATCCAAATGCACTGCATCTACCAGTTCCCTTTTATCCCTTTCATGACTTCAGAGCCTTCCAATGAAATATGTATGAAGTACAGTCACTTGTTATCCAAAAAAAGTAATACTAAGCTCATGCAAAGCAAGTTTCCACAAATTGGCATGTGATACATGACTTGATTGTCTATTCAATAATGTTTGTTGAGTCAAGACCCCACCTGCTTGAAAGTACAAGACATTTACTAAAATAGAGTTGAGCCAGCAGCTATTCTTCTACTAAATTGGCAAATCTGGAATTCCTTCAGAATATTTGTAACTTCTAATACATTTAGACTTGGGACTGCCTTCATATGCTTGACATCTTCGTGAGCAAATTGTGTTCTCGAGTGTAAAAACTTTTATTTAAGCAGCTAGCCCACCATGTTCGGTCTTCAGTTTGCAGTTTTATTCGCCATTTCTTTCTCTGGAGATGTTTAGTCAGGATGTGGGTGAATCACTGCTCCTACTGCTGTCCTAAATAGAATGTAGTGGGTAATTGTTTTGATATTGAACTGTTGATGAGGGGTATCACTAACTGGCTCTTGTTAAGAACTTGTGGATGCACCCTTATGGACTGCAGCCTTGCCATTTCTTACTCTGTAAATCTGAGTGAAGATTCTGAACACCTGAGGAAAATGGAGTTTTCAAATTTGTGTTTGTGTATGTCCCTCTCTCCCAGGCCAACAACTCCAGCACAGAGGGCTCACATTACATTCATTTGGCTACATTGGGAAGGCCACATCATTCAAGTGCTTGGTACAGACTTCTGAAACATACGTGTATTTTATCATGCAAAGGGATTACTGGGGGACAGAGGAAAAGATTCAAGGATGCGTTCAAAGCCTCCATGAAAGAAAAATGCAACATCACAATTGAATCTTGGGAGTGCCTGGCACATGACCACACAGAAGTTGAGAAGGAACATTCCGGATTGTCTTGAGAAGCTCCAGTCCCTGCATAGTGCAGAAGGAGCACATTACTTCAAACCTCACACCTCACTTCCTGCCCCATCTATGGAAGAGTCCCTGATTTCCTCCATTTGACCTCATCAGTCACTCCAGTACCAACAAAATCAGAAGGGAAGCAAGTCCACCTTGATCCTGAGGACTCTCTCAGGAGAAACTTAGTAGTTATCATTAATAAGTCAATCAATCACTAAACATACCACTATTTCACTGGGTGTGTCTACATATCTGTCTGTCTCTTTCTTTCTCCAGGGAAACTTCACTTGAAAACTTGAAATTTCTTCAACATTTCCTAATTGACATCTATAAATTTAAGAGAGATAAGAGAGATTATGTGTATGACAGTTTACTCTGTTTACGTAAGTTTTACATATAGATTTCACCAAAGTTATAGATTATCACAATAATCCCCTATAGAAACCATACCTCCTAAATGCTTTAGAAGTAGTTTATCCACAAGAATCACTTTTGTGATCTGTCAGTAAAGGTGGGATTGGCAATTATGAATCAGAGTTATTCTATAAACCAATAAACTTTCCAAACAGAACAATTTTTAACATCCAATTGTATGTTTATCACGTATGTATATTTCCATAATTTCATTTTGTCCAGCATTCCTTGGCTTTTGTTAAATGTACATCCTTTCCAGCAGAGAGTGAGTACTAACAATATGCAGATCCTGAATGGCTTGGGCTATGCTCTTGCTTCTGTCTAGTTGGCGATATTACTGCTTTCACCCAATTCAATCAGGCACTATCAGGTGAACAGCAACAAGAGTAATGGCCTATTGAACAAACAGGAAGTGAAACCAGAGTTGATTAACATGCATTAAATAGATTCTATTATCCTGTCTTTAACACCCCCCACACCCCCCCCCCCTTTTCTGCTGAATAAACAAGCCAAAGTAGTTTGAACACTAAATGTGCACATTAACTGTAGCACTCTTGCTGCTGTCCCAGTTGAGATTAGCTAACTGAATGTAGATTAGGGATTGAGGATAGGACATAAAGATATAAGTGGTTTCCTGGTATGATGAGCCATTTCCTTACTCACTAAGTCAGTAGGAATCCCAATAAAAGGAGTCAGTTTTCGACATGTACAGAATTATGCCACCAGTTTAAGAATTGAAATTGGAGTACATCTGGACTGCCTAAAATGGAGATTTTAAATTTTAATGGAGATTAAAATTCAGATGGAGGGAGTTCACCCTGAGGACAAATTGAAACTGCATATTCTCTGCTGGAACAAGTCTCCTCATTTATTTATCCAACTGCTTCCTATAATTCAGAAATAAACTGGTCAGCATCCAATGTGCTCAGATTATTAGTCCAGTGTTTCTCTTTATCATTTTTATTCATTTGATTCTGTCTCTTTGCATTAAATATTTGTTATTTTTGTCAAAATTTGTTGTAAATGAATCCATAATAATAACACAACATAGAATGGTATCTTTATTAGGATATCTTTAAGCCTGCCACAGTATAAACTGCTGTTTTTCTGACCACTGAGAAAGTCAAGAAACAAAAAAAACCGACTGTGTGTGTTGAGGCTTGTTGCTGCTCAGACTCTTTCATCTGGTAAATGCAGTTCTTGGCAGAAATATGTATGAGATTATCCAGTGGTTTTAAGTATGATACCGTTACTGGCAAAGGTTATAAGTGTTTATTACTGATTTAGAGGGTACTTTATGGAACTACAGTCTCCCTGTACTGGGTACCACAAATAAACACACCTTTTGTAGCTATTTTGTTTGCTGTCCATTCAATAAAATATTTACTCTGCCAATCATTACCAAAAGTTTGTAACTGCTTGTTGAGATTCAGTTTAAAAGTATTGGGACTTTTTCAATTCTTTGCCAGGATACTTTAAGCATGTATCAAGGCAAAGCTAATTTCTATCACCAGATGACTGTAAACACAGAAGTTAGACTTTGAGTGGTTTGCTCAACATTCTCTGTATTAACTACTTCTATTCTTTCTCCATATTTATTGAGCTTCCCCTTAGGTAAAGTTATGCTATCTTCAGATACTATATGTGGCAGCATATTCCATAATCTGACTACTCACAGGGTATGGAAATTACTTTTATTGTCTTCTCTTATTTCCTGTTACTTTGATTAAGCTCTCAGAGTTCACCACTCTGGAGCGGCGGAGGCTAAGGGAAGATCTGATAGAGGTTTATAAGATTATGAGAGGCATGGATAGAGTGGACAGCCAGTATCTTTTCCCCAGGGTTGAAATGTCTAAGGATATGGGGGGTAAGTTCAAAGGAGATGTGCAGGGCAATTTTTTTTTACACAGAGCATGGTGTGTGCCTGGTATGCACTGCCTGAGGTGGAGGCAAATACAATACGAGGGTTCAAGAAGCTCTTAGATAGGCACATGAATCTGAGGGAAATGGTAGGATAAAGACATTGTGTAGGCAGAAGGGATTAGCTTAGTTGGGCATTTTATTACTAATGTAATTGGTTTAGCACAACATTGTGGGCCGAAGAGCCTGTTTCTGTGCTGTACTGTTCTATGTTCTGTTTCTATCATTGCTGACACTTCTATGTTAATATATTTATAAATAGTGATCATTTCCCAGAAGTGTCACAGTTTTGCTGATGGTTTTGATTAAACCTGTAGACATGGAAGCAATTAATTTTTATTTGAATGGTTTTCTCGTGTAGGTACTCATCATCAGTAATATTCAGCAATGGAAGAAATATAAAATGTACAGACATTTTTTACTCTGTGCCCATTTAAACAAGAATATTAAGGTGCAAGGGAAGATGCTGATTGCAAGTAAGGCTGCAAATGGAACCCAATCTGAAAGAACAGTGGAAAGGTGGCAGATGGATTTAATTGATGACAATCTAAGCTGATTGGAGTGCCATCCCTTAATCTATGCTGGTGTTCCAGTTACAACACTCAGAAAATGCAGCGCTTTTAAGTTTAAAAACGAAGCACAAGGAAATGTATGAAGAGCTTTGGGTATTTATACATGATAAAATTATTTCCAAAGAAAATTGCATGTTTTAAATCCCTAGGGTATTTATTTGTTCTTGCACTCCAAAATGCAAAACAAAACTGCAGATGTTCAAAATCTGAAATAAAAACAGAATGCTGGAAATGTTCAGCAGCTCAAGCAGTATCTGAGGAGGAAAAATAGTTTCAGTTTGATGACCTGTCATCAGAAATAAGATAGGAATGTATTTTAAGTTGAAGAGAAGGGAATGTTTGTGATTAAAGGGCTGAATGTCACACATAGTAGATGATGCTGGCTGAGGGAAGGTGATGAAGGTTTTTCAGTTGAGGATGGTCTCTCTGGAGGAGATGTAAATAATAGAAGGTGAATGCAAACAGGAGAGAGAAGAAAATAAAACAATGCTTTAACAGTGAAATACAAAACACTGGAGAACATAGAAGTTCTCTCACACCTCCTGGTGGTGGACTCATGAGTAGCATGTCTGAAAGTAGCGATTTGGTGTAAAGTGGAACATGATATGGTGCTTTGGGGATGATGTCTCTAGGAGAGGGAGTGAAGAATAAATCCATTGCCCTGCTGCTTTGCTAGCTACTCTATGGTCCATAAATGTTTGTGAGGAATCCTACAGTATTCTATACTGGGGAGCCTGACTACACACAGCAAGTACAATGATGGTATTTGTTATGTCATCATGCCTGATTTATCTTATAAGGAATATATATTTTTGAATTAGAAAATAAGTTGCCTTGTATATTACTTTATAATCATTAATAGTATACCATTTCCCATTTGCTTCCTTCTCTTGAAGATACTGCAGCATAGAGCATGCTTCCGCTGTCCTTAACAACTACCCAGTAGAAGTTACAAGGATTGGGATGAAGGTGACCAGCAATTTGTGTGATAGAAGGTGAATTATGGAATTTTGGAAGAATTAGAGATTGCATGGAGTAGAGCTTGGGGAGACTAACTTGTAGTCAGTGCAATTGGTGCATTGGTTAACTTCTCAGCACTGAGTTAGAAGGTCATGGGTTCAAGCTCATTTGAGCACCTAATCTGAATGGCCTTTTGGTGCAGTACTAATAGAGTAAACACTAAATCAAGGTCCTGACTGCCTATTCTGGGGAACTGAAAAAAATGTCATAAGAAGAGAGGCATTTTCTTGTCCAACATTTATTACTGCAAGTGAAACAAATTAGGTGACCATTCATTTTATTGCATTTGTGGGGCTGTGTGCAGATTAATTGTCGTATTTGCCTACAACCTTGTGCTACAAACTTGTAGAACTATGAATGAAGTGTTCGTGATTTGTTGCATTTCTGGTCGAGGCCTTTGGAGTTCTTTTTTTGTCCTGTATAGTTTTGTTCTGAATTAAGTGAAGTTGTGCTAATTTCACTCTAATATGCAGTACTTCCTGCCATTTGCAGTAAATTTGGTTTTGTTGCTGTAATTAGATAAGAATAATTTATTTCCAAATGATGAAAAAAATGTAGCAGTTACCAGGAACTGAAACAGTAAAATCATAAAATATAGCATGTATTGAACTGAGATAAAGAAGTGCACGTTTTCAAAGTGAACTTTGTGTCTTGTGACCACAGCAAATGTTTTGCTCAATGCATTTGTATGTTAAATTATCAAACAGCCCCTTTTTCAAAAAATGCAGATAAATAGTTAAAGAATGAACTTTTATGTGATCCCAATCACATCCTCAGGATGTCCTAAGGCACTTTTCAGAAAATGAATCATTTGTAAAGTACACTCATTGTTACAGTACAATTATGTAGGATATTATGGCAACTTGTAACCAGCAAGACCCCAACATTGTAAATGAGATTAATAGGTAGATAATCTTTTCTTTTGAAATGTTGTTTGTTTAGATTAGGACAAAGATAAATTCTTAATGTTATTTGAATAGTGTGTTGAGATTTTTTAGGGTATATTAATGGGGATATAGCAGTTAAATTATTCATCATGCAATCCAGGGATCTGGACAAATAACTCAGACGTGCAAAATCCAACAAGACAGCTGTGGAATTCAAAATAAAACAAACAAACCACCTTCTTTCCCACCCTATTTAATTGTGTTGCCACTTTCAGGAAGTTATGATTTTGCACCCCAAGATCCCTCTGTACATCAAATGTGCCCAATGTGGTTGTTATCACAACATTATACCTGGCATTATGCCAGACATCTCCACAATTTCTAGGTACATCCTATACCACTGTTAGACAGAGCCACCAGACTGCATGGCACAGCTGATGGGAGGGAGTATCTCTATCCAGAGTATGAAGCCGGATTGGGGTACACTAAAGTCCCCCCCATCTGGAATGTACAGATGGTGGTGGGGGTGAAGATGACTTCATCCTCTGGACCAGTCACCTAACACTGGGTACATAAGCAGGTTGGAAGCTGGGTATTTGGTAACACTGAACTCCCAAGGCTTTACCCTTGTACATTTCAGGAGTATGATGGAATGTTCTCTGCTTACCTGGATAAGTGTGGTTCCAATAGTAATCAAGATGCCGGACTGCACTCAGGATAAAATGGCCTGTTTGATTGGTACCTCATCAATCAGCCTAAATGTTCATTCCATCCACCAATGATGGTAGTACATCCAGTCTACAAAATACCCTGCAGTTACTTGACCGGGCTACTCCATTAGCACTTCCTAAACCTGCAGCATCTAATGCCAAGAAGGCCAAGGGCTTCAGTTACATGAGAACTCACTGTCTGCATGTTCCCCTCCTAGACACACATCACTCTGACTTGGAAATATATCACTGTTCTTTCATTATCACTGGAGTCAAATGCTGTATTGTATGAATTCCTTAGTGGGGACTGCATCATTTTTCAGAAGGTGGCTCACCACCACTTCTCATGGGCAATTATGAATGGTAAATAATGTTGGCCTTGTGAGTGACACACGGATCCTCAAGAATAAATAATTTTAAAAAAACACCTAGTTTGGTTTAATAACTCATTTCTAAGGTGGAATCTTCAACTATGTAGAACTCCCTTGTTGCACAGTGGAAAGAAATAAGCAATGCTTTATTTACGTACTTTTGAAGATATTGAATCTTTTCCTGGATAGAAATGTTCGCAGATTGCATTGGGACGTTTTTCTGTGTTAAAAGTGCTATGCAAGTGAAAATTGCTGCTGAAGAACCAACCCTGCAACTTTCCAGGTCTGGATGGTTAGTGGACACCAGGCAGTAGGTTTATACTCTAAACTATCAAAGGGGTTTTGCTCAATTTAACTAAAAAAACAGGAGAAGCTTTACTAAACCCAAGAATAGCTGTGTTGCACACATTTTGCTCAAACCTATATGTAGGTTGCATTATTAATTTTTAAATAGCTACTGGAATGTTTTTATTTGTCGTATATTAATAACAGATTCTTGCTGGGAATAATCATGAGAAGGGACAGGGACTGAGCAATAAAATTGCAAGAACAGTTAATCTTAGTAAGGCTTGATTGCGGTTTGAGACAACCAATCAGTCCATTCGGTCTGTCATCAAAACTAGGTTGGCTGTGGATTTCACAGAACACTGATGGCTATTACACTCTCGCCTTAGCCAGTTCCACAGCTGACTACACTTTATCATTATTATATGCAGCTCATCATCTGCATTTTGGCCTTCCAAATTGTCTTCAGATTGTAGTTAGATTCAAGACTAAACTAGCTCTGTTGTGTGGGTTCCTATTTTGTTCAGTTTCATCTTGTTCTTGTCTAAAGATATTAATATTAAATTAAAAAGAGGTAATTAACTGAAATATGCAATCATAGAGTTGTATAGCACAGAAATAATTCCTTTAGCCCACCATGTCCATACTGACCTTTTTGCTTATCTACACTTACCATATTTGCCCATATTAGGGCTGTATACTTCCATGCCGTGCCTATTTAAGTATCTGTCCAATTGCCTCTTAAGCATAGTAATTGTATCTGATTCCATCACCTCCTCTGGCAGTGAGTTCCTGATGTTAAACACTCCATGTAAAAAAAAACTTAGCCCTCAGATCCCCTTTAAAACTCCTTCCTCTCACCTTAAAATTATTCCCTCTTCTTTTTGGTACCCTTACCAAAATTTTGATCTTCACTATCTAGCCTTTCTATGTGTCTGATATTCTTATGTACTTCTATCAGGTCACCTGAAAACCTCCTTTGTGCCAAGGAAAACAAACCCAGTCTTTCCACTGTCTCCTCAGAACTAAAGTCCTCCATTCCAGACAACGATCCAGATGATTCTCCTCTGCACTCTCTCCAGCCGAGTAGCATCTTTCTTATAGCACGGCGACCAGAAAACCATGCAATGCTCTAAGTGTGGCCTAACCAGTGTATTGTTAAGTTGCAGCATAACATCCCAACTCTTATATGCCCCAACATATGAAGGCAAGTATGCCATATTCCTGCTTCACCACTCTACAGACCTGTGTTGCCACTTTCAGGGTACTGTGGGCTTGGACCCTTTGGTCTCTCTGTTCATCAACATTCCTTCGTGCCCAACCAATTACTGTATGTCCTACCCCTACTTGACTTCCCAAAAATTGAATGGTCTTGACCCGAAATGTCGACTACTTATTTCCCTCCATTGATGCTGTCTGACCTGCTGAGTTCCTCCAGCATTTTGTGTGTGTTGCTCCAGATTCCAGCATCTGCAGAAT
>JAUZTB010000072.1:18156879-18168491 GCA_034780895.1 Rhynchobatus australiae
CAGACAACACAGTTGAAGGCCCATCAGTGCTGTGCAGTGAAGGATGCACAGTGAGTGGTGCTGCTCAGTGTGGGAATGAATCAGAGGGTGCTGCTTTCTAGCCCAGGGCCAGTTTAGCTCCCAGATGTTGTCCTTTATGGTGGACCAGGAAAGCATGGGTAGGATTTCAGCAGCAGGAGACTGGGAATGGGAAGGAGTCAGGTGATGTAGCAGCACAGACTTGGTGAAGGAGATGATTTGTGGTTCTTCCTTTAGACAGAAGAATACTGGGAGTAGAATACGTCTGGGCAAAACAGAGTTGGGCACCTCCATCACACAGCTCCCTCAGCAGAACCCACTCCTTGTTTCAGCTGCTGCCAGCACTTCCTGGTCCTCCCTCTGTCCCAGTCTCCACCTACAGCCCCTTACTGTTGGTCCCCGGAGAGTGGTTTTTTTCTGGTTTATCCTGTTACAATTTGGAATCTCTTTCGAAGAGTTCAACCAACCAGCAGTGTTGACCAGTCACTGCTGGACAGCAGCTGGGGTCACAACTTGCAATCTCCTTTGAAAATCAGAATCATGTTTGTTGTAAACTAATGGCAGGAGTGAACATCTCTTTTCTACAGTGGTTGTTGGGTGCTGAACCACATGAGACTTCGGCAGTGTTAATGCAGTCCTGGCTATGTGAGGGCACAGCACCAAACCATTCACTGCAATGTCAGCAATCCCAGTGAGAAAGCTGTGGTTCTGGTGGTGTATGACAAGGTAACAGACTCATCAACCAACAGGTCTGAGCCCAGTTTTCATCAAGATGCACTGAGAATCTAAATTCATTACTTTCCAAATAAAAATCGGAGTACAAACTGTTATCAGTACAAGTGACCACTATGCTGCCAGGTTGTAGAAAATTTAACTGTGTTATCTTCATCCTGTAGGGAAGGATTCTTGTTTGTTCTCTACTAGTCTAGGCTGATATGTGACTCCAGCCCCACTCCCACCAGGGCCATCAGTGAGTGCTTTGCTAACTGCCTTCTGAAGTGACCTAGTGAGGCCATCAGTTGTAACTGCCTTCCTCGGCAAAATTAAGGATACATGCATTCTTCTCGCTCTCTCTCTCGCTCTATTTGAATATAATCTTCAGTTGAGGACCAGTTTGTGAATTGTTTGACCCATCAGGAAACCATTTGGTACGATTTGACACACCCAGCCCATCCTCTTTTCTCTTGCCTCCTGTTTAACCTTTCACAGACCCATTGGATCATTGTGTGCAAGGCTCTAAATTCTGTCTTACACCCCTGGTCTGCCTGGAGTTTCTTTACATAGTCAGCATTTGGTGACTCCTCATAGCTGGTCACCAATAGCTAAAAGTTGAAATGTATGCACTTACAAATGAGTTTCCACGAGGATTTCACACTCGTTTCTGTTTTGCTGAAGCAAGTGTTTCCAGGCAGGGCTTTTATCAGAAATTTTTTTGTTGATGTTAAGATCTCTGTAGTCTCATGAGTCCCAGCCCTCCCTCACCAAACCCCTCTGCAGTGAGTGTTTGTACCTCTGTCTCTGGCCCCATCTGTGAGGCATTAACATGTGAATGAGCTGCTGCACTCTCTCTGACATTCCTTTCTAAGGGATCTGTTCCCAGAGCATCTCCTTCAAAGGACACAAGGGCAAGAGGGCTGGGGCTCAGTCCGTCTGTTCCTCCCTCGGCTGAACACACATGGGAAGTTTCATTTTCATTTTTTATTGAGTTGGAATGTTTTGAGGAATAAAAAGTGATCTTTTGATTTCAAAAGTATAGTGGAAGATTGTGGGGTATTTTTACATTATTTCTGTACCTCTCATTCCTGTGTATGTGTTATTTTCTGTGCTCGCTGGAGTGAGGGGCTTCATACAGATGAAGTGGGTACCTCCAATTTCAGACGAAATGTTTCAGTTACAAAGACTTGCAGATCAAGTTAAAGAAAAGTAATTGGTTGCCTAGGCTGTGAAGTCCAACATTAGCCCCTGACAAAGACCATATAACACGTATCATGTCCTGGTACGTCCAAGCACTGTCACCCATCCTGTGGTCTCTGAGTCCGATTACCAAATTAGGGGCATTTTTGTTCTAGACTTGCACCCACCACTAATGACTATGGCCAGATGTATAAAACACTTCAAAAGCAGGAATATTGCCAACCTCAGATTTGATGCCCAATCACTCAAGGAGATATTGAGGCAAGTGACTAAAAGCTTAGTTAATGAGTAGGTTTTGTGGAGCATCTTTAAGGAGAGAAGGGATGCAGTGTTTAGCAAGAGGTTGGGGCCAGGAGCTGGAGGCATGTGGAGTGCTTAAAAATTGGGGCTGAGCAAATGATCATAACTAAGAGGAGGACGAGGAGTGTGGGCAGACCTGAAATACAATAACACTGGGCTGGGCCTTACAGAGTTATTTAAATTTGACATCTGACCGACAGACTTCACCCCAAGTCTGCATTAACCTGGAATTTCTGTTCCATGAGGTAACTCTGCTCTCACTGGCTTCCTGTAGCTCAGCTTCTGATTAGAATTTAATAGGTTTGGGATTCTGTTTACGGATTCATTAATCAAAGGGAGGTAGTTTTTCTAATCTCATAAATACTTGGGTGTGTACCTGTGTTCTCTGAAGTAAATTAAGTTGCTTATATTTACACTGTGAGGGAGAGTAACAATCCTTAATAATGTCTACAGTCAGGGTAATCCCTGCGACTGTACCCTTGCTGAAGGTATTCCTTTGTGCGCTTCTCTCCTTCAGTGGTGACGCTCTCTACCCACACTCTCTGGGTGGGATGCTCTTCCCCGAGTTACATTCTGAAACTCTAGTCTGTTTACTTCAATCATCACCTTTAAGTCTTCTCACACTGTTGTTTGGTGTTCATATTTTCACCTCTTTGGAGCACCTCTGGGACATATTATGAAAACATTCCACCTCAGTGCAGATGAAGTCAGTCCTTGAAAAAGCCTGCTTGCTGTTTCTTGAACTTTTCTCAGTGCATCCATATCCCTCCAAAGAAGATTGTCCAGAATTGTTACAAAAACCCAGTTGCATTTGGACTCACCTGGAAGTTTATTCAAGAACAAGGGAATCTGCTGTGATGTATGCTTGTGTACCCAGTCCTTGATTCAGTCTGCTGATGGAAGCTCCACTTTGTATCAATTGTTTGTGTTTGAATTGTGCTGGGATCTGTAACAGGGAAAAGTACTGAAGCGCTGAACACATTTTGAGGAAAGGTTTCAGGAGATTTTAATATGCATTCACAGAATGTGGGTGGACATTTGAGACACAGTGAACAGTTAGGGCTTGGGATGCATGGTTAGGGGTAGTGATGGTAAGAGATTCAATTGTACTTTTCAAAAGGGAGCTCTGAGTATCTGAAAGAAAAGAATTTGCAGGGCCATGGGTGAGAGAGTGAGACCAGCTGCATTGCTCTTGCATAGAACCTATGGAAGCAAGGGGCCAAAATGCCTCTCTTCGCACTGTGATCATTCTGTGAACTGAGTTACACGGAAAGATTGTAGAAATTAGGTCAATCAAGCATGAAACAGAGTAACATCTGGGCCAACTAATGTGATGGAAGAAGGAAGTGGGAAACTCTGCAGAAAGGACACGTGTTCACACTAGGAAAAAGACCGTGTCAAAAACTTTTCAGTTCTCAGTAACCAAAACAAGGAATGAGTGGTAAAGGGGGCAGTGGGTTCCAAAAGTACAAGTTTGATTGATGGAGTAGGGATTATGGGACTTTCTGGAAAGACGAGCTGGAATGGACTGAATTGGCTCCATGACTAATTTATGATCTCCTGATTAGGGAAGGATTTGAGTGCATTTGTTGATCAGAGTTTTCCGCTGTAAATCTGTTCTCATTCGCATGCATCCAACTTTCCTCTGCTTACTTTTCCCCTTTTTTGTATTACGTTGGAGCAGGTGAGCCTGTTGTTTTAGGGCAGTGGGAAGACTTTGATGGGGATCTCCCTCACCACCAATACAAGGCTCAGATTGGAATATTCGTAATATTGATTTCTGTCAAGTCAGATGCTTGGGTGTCTGAGCATGCCACTGTCCAAGGTGACCCAGTCTTCCTTCCCATGAACTATCCCTTCAATTTATTCATTCTTGGCCTGTGAGTGTAGATGGAAAGGCCAGTGTTCATTGCTCATCTCTTGGACCTGGGAGTGGCTGAGTAATTTGCTGGTTCACTTCAGAGGCGACTTAAGAGTCGGCTCTGTTGATGTGAGAATGGAGTCACACGGAGTCAGATCAGATAAGGACCACAGGTAGGCAGTGCAGCGATCTGTGAGCTTTGTGGTCTCCTTTACTAATGCCAACATTACGGTTCCATATGTTTTTGAGCAGAATTTTGATTCTGAACCTGTCCTTGTGTGAACTGGCCGTGCACTCTCCAGATGAGGCCAGAAACTAAACCACACACCACCAGAACAACATCCTTCTCCCTGGGATTGCTGACATTGCTTCGGAATGATGTGGGCCCCAGTGCCCCAAGCCAGAGCAGGGACTGGGCTAATACTGCCTGAATCTCATTTAGTCTAACACCCAGCCACTATCAGGGAAAAGGACATTCAGCCTTGTGGGCTGGTGGGGGCATTACCTCTAATCCAACCGCCCCTATGTTTCTGCATTGTCTTCAGGACTACTATTGCTTATTGTGCTCGGTGGCTGCTGTTCCACACTTGGTCTGTACTGACACCCTGAAGAAGCTGGAATTAATTTGCGAGTTGTAACCCCGTTCCTTCTGTTGGGAGTGAATTGTTCACAGCATAGAAAATGCTGGCAGTTCAGAGGTTTACATGGGTTGTAAATATTTACAGAAAACATTGTCCAATGCTCAGTGGTGGCTTTGAGTTGATCAGACACCTTGAAAGAGATTCTAAATTGACTTGAAACAAACTGAAAGAAAGAAAAATGTTTCCTAGGCCCATGAAGTGGATGGGGAGGGGATAGGTGGGGTGGGGGCAGGAATGTCTTTGGTGTGTTGGAGTGAAGGGAGGAGCAGGATTTGCTGATGGAGGTGGCCAGACCTGTCCACGTATGAGTGAGGAGGCTATTTAACCAGGGAGGGCAAGATGTGTGCCGCCAGGTGCCATTGTGTTCACCAGACTCTGGTTGGAGGTGTAAGTGTCCTGATGGATTATACCTCCTCCCTGGTGTTCCGGTGCTCTGGTGTAGACTTGGTTAACTCTGCGCAGGCTGGGAGACCTGGAATGTGGCTGTGTACAAAAATGCAGACTTGTGCCCTTTCAAATAAAGCACCTTTCTTCCCACCTCTTCCTTTAAAAATGAAGCCAAATCTGACCTCAGCCTCTGCCTCCCTGTGTTTTCCCCCTCAGACCTGTGAAGCCTGTGTATTTCCAAACTTTCCATCAACACATTTCCCTTGGCAGAGGTTGCCAACTCTTAAATGTGTCCATCTGTCTCTGAGGCTACACATGCTTCTGTTCTTCACCAGTCTTTTCCGATGTGGCCGACACACAATCTGTGTTTACAAGCTGCAATTATAGCGCTTTGGCGTTCCTGGAGAAAATCCCCTTAAGCTGCGGTTGTCTCGTATGTTTTCAAGTGACTGGCTGCAGTATGTCAAGGGAAGGACATCTCAAATATCACAGTGGGTCTTCTTCCGCCCACCCCCACTCACAGCCCCACCCTACCCCCAACGTGAGGAAAACGAGGGGCCTACCTGCTCTTTGAGGCTGGTGTGTTATCCAAGAAATGCTTGGGACTGATGAGCATCATTTTCCCCCTGACAGAGCCAGGATTCCACAGTCAGACCAGTGTTGGTTTCTCCGTGGTAACTTCACTGCTGATGCAATTCCCCCTTGAGCTGTCTCCTGGCCTGTGACAGGCTGGGGTGAGGAGTGCAATCCCACACATGTGAACAACAGAAGGAGTTTTGTGAGATGAATGATCTTTGGCCTGTGCACCTTGTAACAGCCTCCTTTATCCACAGTTGCCACGGCAGCATGCAAGTAAATGTCTGGGTTTATTCTGCAGCAGTTGCTGGCGAATTGTCAACACCTCCAGTCCTCAGTGGGGTAGGCAATGAGGAGCCAAGGTGCAACTGTTACAGGAAAAGGAGTTCATTCAGCCCTTTGAGCCTGTTCTACCATCTTATTAGATCATATGTGTCCTGGGTAATTACTCAGTCTGGTCACTCTGGTTCAGTATCCCTAGGTAGTCCTGCCTGACAAGAATCCATTGGTTCACGTCCTGAACATTTCACTTGGCCTTCCAGCTGGGCAACATTCGATGAGCCTTGAGTTTAAATTCCTGCTCTGTGTGGGGTGAGTTGACCCAGCGGTTTGTTGGCTCAGTCCCCAGTAAAGAACAAACCTGGGATTGCACCTCAAACATTGAAGAAAAGACTTTCATTTTCACAACTTTGGCTCTGCAGGCAGAAGCACTTCTGACATCTGGTCATGGTTGCAATTCAGGCAACATGTCAACCAATGGCACATGGTGAGCTCCCACAAACAGCAGTAAGGTCAACTGTGAGATCACCTGTTTACAGTGATGTTTTCTGGTTGAGGAATTAAATATTGGCCAGGACACCAGTGAGAATTCCCCGTTTTGTTTTAAGTAGTGCCCTGAAGTCTGTTAGATCCAGCTGAGAGGGTAGAAGAGGCTTTGGTTTGACAGCACTTCTAACAGCGTCAGCTTGGTTAATGGGTAGTCATTGTTTTAAGCAGCAATGACCAAGCCAGCTCTTGGGATTGATTTAATTGAGTCACAACCACAACAAAGGGTGTCCTACAGCTGCTAACATTTTGATGTTGAAAGGAGCCCATTATTTAGCAGGGCTATTAAACATCACCTGCTGGCTCCCGGATCGCTGTGCCCAGTGTAGGGGGTACAGAAAGGGTCCCAGCTTTGGGCTCTGCTCTGTGCATTTCTGGTGGCCTTGTGTAAAAACGAAAGATGTGCACTTGCCAGAGAGGGAGTGCAGTGAAGAATCATCATGTTGGTTCCTGGGATACGAGGTCTGTTGTATGAGGGGAGATTGAGTAGCTGGGCCTCTGTTTCCTCAAGTTTAGAAGAATGAGAAGTGATTTCATCGAAGGGTGGAAAGAGGGCTCAACAGGATAGATACCAGGGGTTGTTCCCCTGGCTGAGGAGCCTGGACATGGGGTCAGTACCTCAAAACAAGGGAGAGGCCACTTAGGACTAAAATGAGGGAATGTCTTCACGGATGGTGATTGAATCTTTTGAATTCTCTACCCCTGAGGGCTGTGGAGGCTCAGCATCTATTTCATTCAAAATGGAGATGAGCAGATGTCTGGATGTTGGAGGAATTGAGGGGTACGGGGATCAGGTGCACAACACGGTGTTCAGGTGAACGATCAGCCCTGACCTTATCGACCGGCGAGCAGACTCCAGGGGTGGCTCCTCCTTCATTTCTTCCGTCCTTGATCCGGGCTACGTTTGCTGCAGGGGTCAAAGGTCAACACAGATGGTTCTCCGTTACTGCCCACGTGATTTGTCAACTGGGATCGGGGGGGCGGGACATAGAAGGAACTGGGATCAATCTTCTCTGCCTCCTCCACAGTCTTTTCCAATTTCACTCGAGTCTTGCCCCCCATGGTTCCCCCAACTGCCCCTCTCTCTTCTGATCCATTCAGGTCCTCCCACCCTCTATTTTTTCATATGTCCCTCTAGACCCCCATCACCCAGTTTTGTTTCACTCTCCTCCCCCCCCCGCAAGAATCTCAGCTGGCTCTACTTGCCCAACATCCCCCACTCCCCTGGGTGCACCCATCACCTACAGCCCCTGCCTCACCTCGCCCCTCCCCTCCACTTTATACTGGCTATTCTCTCTCTACACTCTGCCCTGATGCAAGCTCTCGACCTGAAACATTGACCATTCCTTCCCCCACCTGACCCATTGAGTTCCTACAGCAGTTTGTTTTTTGCTCCAGATTCCAGCATCTTGTGTCTCCTTTGAACTGCTCTTTGATAACTCAAAGCTGCCCCAGTGTTACCATAGCATCTGGCAGGTGGGTGAGGTGGGACAGAGCCAGTCGGCTTAGACTGTATTCGACGAGAGCCAAGTGAATCCCACTCTCAAGATCACCCCTCACCTGCTCGCTGACTCACAGAACTACTGTATGATTTATTTCCCAACGTCATACTTGCATTTGTTTTTTTTTGCTTTAATTCTGCATTTCACTTGTTAATGGTCACAGTGCTCTTGGTGTCTGGGGGATGATGAACTTCACTCTCCCTGTCCCAGCTTCAATACTCTCCACGCCACCAGGTGCAGAGACTGCTCTGCTTGATCTTCCACTGCCCTGCAGCCAAATTTCCTTCCATGGAGTGGGTCTGTGCTAGTCTACTGCTTGCTCAGTGGGGGCAGTGTGGTGGGAGGTTGGTGGGGGTTAGACAGCTGTAGTCAGTCCGACGGAGGGTCAGACAGGATTCCCACTCCTCGTTACCATCCAGTGACCGCCGGTTTAAAATGCGCCAGGACTTGGCTTTGCCAAATGGTTGGGACACCGAAATGGCGAATTTGTCCTGTGGTCACCTGCTGCCTGGAGTAGGTTCCTACGTGAAGAATGACTATTCATGTCAGTGTACGTTGATGCCAATGACGGGAAGTGTTGGGGTGACGAGCCCTTGGTGTGGGGGAAATAGGGAGGGGAAAGAACTGCAGTGTTTCCAACCTATTAATTCACACTAACCCCACTGCACTGCCTCATTCTTTACCTGGACTGAGACGAGTGCTGCTGCACTGAAGCAGAGTCCTATCAACTCACCATCTCTGTCGTCTGACTGCCAGTGAGAGCTGAGCACTAGCAGACCACACAGCTTTCCAGGAAACTCTGTGTGGGCACCGTTGTGAGGGCTCCTGCTGCAGCCCCAGGTGTCTGGATTTCAGTCTGTGTCACGAATCAAGTTATCTGATATCTTTGAACAGACCTTCTGGAAGTTCTGGGCCTGACTCAGATGAGAAGATTCAATCGAGCAAGCCTTGTGTGGCCAGTGAGGTATCTCATGGCGTCTTTCACAATAGATGTTCTGCTGTTAATGACAGGAGTGGTAACATGGGAGTAGTAACGATCATTAATCCCCAGCTGAAAAAGCTTCAAGAATCACTGAATCTTGCAGCACAGGAGTAGGCCGTTCAGCCCATTGTGTTGTGCTGGTTCCTTGAGTTCTCCAGTTGTTTCCGTTTTCCCCTGCTCCTATTCCACAGAGGTGTGAGTTCCTCCAAGGGGACTGTCTTCAGGAAATCCTGTTTTGATTTTGTGAAAAGTTGCATTCCTTTCTCACCACTCACCTCGTGGAGACCCCGAGGGATCTTGCAGCCAGTGAAGTACTTTGTAGTGCAGCTGTTGTTGCAGGAAAACACAGCTGTCAATTTGTGCACACCAGGCTCCCGCAAATAACAGTGCAGCAGCTGAACAGATGCCCTGCTTTTGGTGATGTTGGGCAGGGGATAGCAGGAAGAACTGTCCTGTTCACTTTGGACATACAGGTCATCCCCAGGTTACTGCAGGGTTCAGTTTATAGTGGTGTGAGAGTATGGTGAGGGACAGGTACACTGAACTTGTACCTCACCATAACCTGAACAATGCGCAAGTCAGAAATGCGGCCGTGAACCAAGTTCCCACACGGCAGAAGATGCCTGCAGCCCCACAGCAGCCGGCAAATCCATCCCATCAGTCTCCCAAACCTTAGTCCGTGTGTACGGGCTATATACAGGTCTGGTGTCTGTAAGCTGGGTAGGACCTATGGTGCTGTGGGAATCTTTACACCCACCTCAGCGGGCAGACGAGGCCTCAGCCTAACATTACATCCCAACCCCCCCCAGCACTCCAAGAGACCATCAGTGCAGTGTTGCCCTGGAAGGCCGAGAGCAGGGTTTGAAACCAGAACCTTCGGAATCAGCGAGAGTGCAAGCCCTGAGCTGCACTCAATTGAAGTATTTATCTTGGCCCATTCCTTTCATGCCACAAACTGTGATCCACCAGTTCAGGAATCTGGCGTGGTTAACTGTTTAACAGCCCCCAGTGGGAAAGTGCTGCAGTTTGTGACTGTGCCATCAGCACTAGCTCCAGGCTCGTGAATTCCCCACCAAACTATTCCACCTCCCTTTTCTTGAAGGCGTTTCTCAATACTCCCTATCTGACCAAAACTTTGATTGCCTGCCTTACTAATGTGGCTCTTCAGTTAAACTTTGATGAAAGTCATTCCTGTGAAGATCTTTTGGGAGATTTTCCTGTTAGTGGGGAGGTTTTCCATGTCATTGCAAGTGGTTGTTACTAACTACTGGCTCATCAGTTCTTGGGGCAGATATCTCTTTAAAAAGAACGTTTTCTTCGAAGGTGACGTGTTGTGTATAAGGCACAGACCGTGTGGCGGTGTAAGGTGTTGTAACGTTCTGGGAAGTGGGCCTTGAGCAAGAAGTTGGTGGGGATGTGGTGGCGTGTCTGACTGGTACGGGCGCCGGCTCGGCAGGGATGTTCACCAGTGACGGAGGGTGTGACCAGAATCTTTCCTCTCCCCTCCTTTGCAGTGTGCCGTGGCTTTGCAGTCTTGGAGGATGGGGCATTGGCACATAATCTTCAGGAACAGGAGAGTAAGTAGAAGCGGCAGCCATGGATCTGAGAGCAGCCCGCCCCCAACGCCCACAGCGGCTGCTCTTCAGCCGCCCCTTTCAAAGGGCTTCAGGTTTTACACAAGGACAAACTGCAGCAACAGTGCTCCATCTGTGATGATCTCTGAACATGCAACTTGGTGGGGGGGGGGCAAATTCTTCATTTTCTCATGCATTGCTTGAGGCTTGTTTTAATATTCAGAATCCAAGTTGGAGCTACTTTATCCTTTCCTAGCATTTTAAATGGAAACCAATTCCGAGAACTTGTCCTTAAAATTAACAGCCAAATACGTCATATGAGTTCAAGTCTTTTTCGAAAATGGTGTTGGGAGAGGCTTAAGGAATGACATATTAAATGCAGGCCCCAAATCCGATGCTGACAATAGCTTCCTTGAAGAGTTGGATAGTAAAGTTTGGTGAGCAATGGAATTATGAGGGTAAAAGACCACAAGTCAGGCCAGCTGATCTGAACCTACGATTGCAAATTACTTATGTTCTCGTATGACCTAAAAGGAGTCCATTTGGCCCATTGAGTCTATGCTGGCTTTCAGGGAAAACGCCATCAATTCCATTCCCCAACTTATTTCTTTGTAACCTATTCTCTCCTACATGCCCATCAATTCCACCCTGAATCTCCTCCCACACAACCACAGCAGGGGTAATTTATAACAGACGATTAACTTACCAACCAGCATGACTTTGGGATGTGGGATGAAACTCATGTGATCACATGGAGAATGTGAAAACTCTATACAGACAGCTCCAAAGATCAGGATCTATTAGGTCATTGGAGATTTGAGACAGCAGCACTATCTGCTGCCCCACAGTGACTTGAAGCATCAAATTCTGAATGTTGGTTCTCGTGCCTCCAATTGTGCATTTACATGAAGCAACCTTAGCTTGATCTGAAAGGTCAATGCACAAGTGGAAATAGATGATGGGCTGTTTACAGCAGGCACATACAATTGAGAAGATCACATGGATTTAATGATGGATTATCCAGGTTACTGC
>JAUZTB010000072.1:18216576-18226765 GCA_034780895.1 Rhynchobatus australiae
GGACGCACTGAAGCTCAGTGCAGTCAATGCTAAGGCTCTGTGGGGAAGGACCACAGTCCAGGCTCCTTCTGCTACTGCACATGGAGGGGCTGAGTCCAGTGGGGAAGGCCCTCAAACAATGAAAGGGATGGATTGCCCCAGGGGGCCTCATGAGTGGCAGTGATGCTAAGGTTAAAGAAAAGTGTTAACACTAATGAGTGTATTGACCAAATGACACTAAGAATGTAAAGAGTTTTGAACTGTTTTTTCTTTTGTATGTATTATTTTATTAAGAATAAAGTTTATTTTTGAAATAAAAAAAGTAGACATCGTGATCAAAGTTTCCCTTTCCCCATTCCACAGCAAACCCCACCCCTACATCCTCTCTTATCCTCTTCCTTCCTTCCCCTGAACCCTCCCCTTTTCCATATTGGCTGAATATTTCAGCCAAGGACCCCACTCCCTCTCTCTTCCTCCTCCAAAACACAAGCCACAACACAATGGACAGTTTATATGATATAAGACATGATGTTAGAGCTGCTCCTCAAATAGCAAGAGCCTCACCTTTGCTGCAACATGTTGCTTCCAAAGGGCTGCTGCACCAGCAGTCACTCACCGCTTCATTTCAACCCCAGCTATGTACCTACTTCCTCATCCTTATCCATTCCTTCTCCCCATCCCTTATTCAGCCAACCTGCCTCACCAACTCCTTAGTTATCCCCACTCCTCCTACTCTATTCCGAAAACCCTACAAAATTCTCCTTCGAAAATACCACTGAATCTGTCTCCACCATTTTCTCAAGCAGTTTACAGTCGATCAGAAGAGGGTGAGTAAAAGGTTCTCACCTTTTCCTGGATCTTTTGCAAATTCTCTTGAATGTGGGACCTCCTTGGCTCACTACCAGACTTGTTCATGGAGAAAGAGAGAATTTTAAGGGCATGTCTTTCATCAGAATCATTTTAAACACCATAACTCAGGAATTGATAGAAATTGAGGGCCAAAGTGGAGGTTATCCACGACTCTGAATGTGATTATTTTTAATCCCACAGAGTTATTGTCCATAACATTTTGAATTCGCATAAACACATTGCAAAGGATTTTGAACTAATTCTTTCTGGGAGGTTGCATGTTGAGAGTGAAAAGCAGACTGAAGTTTGTTGACCTTGTGTTTCTTCCACTATTGCATAATGCTGCCCCAATCATTTCAAAGTCCAGTCCCTGGTCCTGCTGTGCAGGATGTCTGGGATCACTACGGAGGTTTGGGGGTGGTCTCTTGCCGCAGCTGCCAGTCTCCCGTCTCCTCTTCTGGAGAGTGACAGCTGCACCGGTCGTCTGTTGTCACCATCAAGGCAAATGGAAGATCCTCTAAAGCATCTAAAAGGAGAAGAATTGTGAAAAGTAATTCCACTTTGCTGCCTGTAATTGTTCCTCATCAAAAAGTGGCTCTTGCTAAAATCACCCCCTGCTAAATTCCAGCCACTCTTTTGGTCCAATTTACAACCCCAATGTCTCCAGCAAAGTTGGCATGAAGCTCTAGAATTCCCTCCCTAAAGCGGTCCTTTCCCTTGGTACGCCTTAAACCTCACCTTTTCAGACATTAAGGATCTGTGAAACAACTAGGAAGAGTGTCAAGGGTAAGTTGCTTTTGTGGAGATGTAGAGAACAGACACAGGTCAGTTACACCAGCGGGTCCCTGTTCCACACAGGCCTCCACTCAGCATACTTCACCATGCCCCTTCCTCACACCCACTGGTCTCCATCTCCCACACGCATTCACCTCTCCTGCCCATTAAGGTAACTGGTATGGTGGCGTGCAGAGATGAAAACAATGCAGTTATTGCTGCCACAACCTTGTCTTTTAAAAGTCATGCAGACAAAGATGGTGGGCTTGGAAGACAAAGAAATGGTCCATTTCTCAAACACAGATTGCAAGATGTGTCTGAGGGAGTGGGTGTGGAGGTTGGTTGTGCCAATGAAGGACATGGACAGAGGGGAAGTAGGGAGGCATGATCGGAAAAGATCAGATATGTTGCACCTCCCTATCTTTCCTTGCTCATATTAAGCCGATGTTTGTCTTGGGTGGGTTAAGAGGTGTGAGATGCAGAATATACACTTACCATTGTTTTTTGTATCCATTGGGATGGGTTTCTGTTTTCTCTTGGACTGGATCACAACATACAGAGTGAACGGAATGAAGATACACGGCAGCAATATTATGGCGATGATTGCAACTATCCCATCATTTTTATTGTCTGGAGAGGGAACAGAGAGCAGCCCACTAGTGATGCAGCAAGTTTGCCTCCTGTTTTCTGTACTAAGCACGGAACAATCAAAATAATTTTCTGTAGCAAGTTGTAAACTGCCTTAAAATACAAGTGGATAAGGACACTTGATTAATTGGTTAAATTTGTCAATCAGACCTGGTCACTGCACCAGTTTGATGATTATGCTTCCCACCCAGGGGAAACATGATCCCATTCTGCAGTTTGACAGAGTAGATTCAGAGACAATGTTTTCTCTGTGAAGGGTGTCTAAGTCTCAAAGTAAGGGATCAGCCATGCTAGATATAAATGACAAAAAAATGTCTTCACACAGAGCCTAGTGAATTGTTGGAGTTCTCTACCTACGAGGACTGTGGAAGCTCGGTCACTGAGTATATTCCACACAGAGAGTGGTAGGTTTTGGTTTACTTTTGAATCAAGGCATAGGGGGTCACGGCAGGAGAGTGGCTCTGAGACAAAAGGTCAGAGATGATCTTACCTATTGTCCAAGTAAGCACAAGGAACCAAATACCCTACCCCTGCTTTGATTTCTTATGTTCAAATCACTGATACACACTGCAGCACCTCACTGGTCACAGCCTCCTAACACAAAAAAAAACATTTATCCTGTTCTCTGCTTTCTGTCCATTAACTAATCCGTGGTCTCTGACAGTATCTTATCCCCAATCCCATGTGCTCCAATTCTGCGGAAGATCCTCTTGTTTGGTATCCTGGTGAAAGCTTTCTGAAAGTCCAAGTACTTTCCCTTTTACAGTATGCACTCTGCTATGTACAACCTCAAAAAAAACCCAAAAGGTTTGACAAATGGGGTTTCCCTTTGATAAATCCATATTGATTCTGCCCAATTCCATTATTATTCAAGTGGTTTTACCTTAAATATTACCATTCTCCCAGCCAATCGTTTGTATTTTCCCACTTACTCTCTCACTCATTTCTTAAATATTGAGGTTATAACTGCTGCCTTGTGCAGGAACTGTTCCATGGAACTTCAGGGGCTGATAATTCGTGGATCCACTATCTCCATAGCCACCATCTTTCAACATTTTGGGAAACAAGTCACCTGGCCTTGGGTGTTATCAGCTTTCAGACCCTTTAATTTCTCAAGTAGTATGTTCTTAACCAATGCTAATTTCATTCAGCTCCTCCTTCGTCCTGTTGTTCTCCACTATCTCTGGGAGGTTTTCTATGTCTTCTTCCATGAAGACAGACACAAATTATCTGTCCAATTTTTCAATTATTTCCTTTTCCCTAATATAATTTATTCGGCCTCAGTTTGCAACGGACCCACATAATCTTTTGCAATTCCTTCCCTCAATACACATCTACAGAAATGTTTACACTTCTTAATGTTTGTAGCTAGTCTAAATAATATTCTTCTTTCTCTTTCCTTATCAATGTTTTAGTCCTCCTTTGCTGAATCCTGAACATATACCAAGCTTCAAGCTTACCCCTCTCTGAGGCAACATTATAAATCTTTTCCTTTGATCAAATACTATCTTCAACTTCTCACGTTAGCTACAGCTGGACCACTTTTCCTCTGGGTTCTTGAGCCTCAGAAAGGCATATATATTAGTTGTAAACTATGGACTAATTCTTTAAATGTTAGCCATAGCTTGCTCCCATATCTGTTAATGTAGGCTCAAAATTAACTGTAGTAAACTTGGGACTCATACCTTGGCTGTTTGTTTTAAATTTAAGGCCCTGATTTCAGATTGAACCAAATCACTTTCAATGTTTGTATCACATTTTATCACATAAAGATCATTCTTTTATGAAGGCACCACAGCTATTAATGAATTTTTCTCATACAATACCAGATCTAAACAGCCTGTGGCTTCATTGTTTCTTCTGTACACTCCATGTAGATTAAAATTCCCCATGATTATTGTATTAGCTTTGTTGTATGTCCCTCTATTTTCTTGATGTATATCACCCTCTACATTAACACTGCTGCTTGGGAACTTATAGACAACTCTCAGCGACGTTTTCTGCTCCTTGCTGTTCCTTTGCTCCACTCAAATTGATTCAACATCTTGATTTCCCAAGTTGCAGCACATTCTTTCCACTGCCTTTACTATCAGTGCTACTCCTCCTCCCTTGCCATTTCTCTGATCTCTTCTAAAGGTTAACCATCCTATAGACTATTTTAATTCCCAACTTTGGTCACTTTGCAATCTCAAAGCTGGTTGCAACTTGTCCTACTCCATCAGTGCCAGTTAGTTATGACATTTAACCTTCACACTTGGGAAAGTTGTTAAGCGTTCCTACCTTGAATCTTCGGACGGTCTGGCTGTATCGGGGTTCTGGGTTTGAACCACCCTGGGTTGGTTATAGGCACTGGAGTTATTAGGGGAGACCCACACATTACATCCTCCGTCCTGGAACCATTCTTCACCACTTGGAGACCTTTTGCTGAGCAGCTAGAATGATAAACACCCAAAGGAGATTACATGGACAAACTGCATCAGTGACTTCACTCATGGTTTGCTCAACGAATTCTCTCTGGAAACTTATGCAATGACTGGTCTTATCTGTAGGAGGTCCTGTGTTTAAAGTGGTTGAGATGATATCTCATTTTCTTTTACACTCTACAACACGTGTTTCCTGACTTTACAGTTACAGTATAGCAAGTGAACCATCAGCTACTGAACAGTGGTGGTTAGTTCAGCTCTCGTTTCACTGCGTGTTGAGAGATGGAGGGTTTGATGAGAGAGGGAGGGTTTGATGAGCTCGGTTGCTGCCTGTGGGTAGGAGTGGAATTTTTCATTTTCCATCAGCAGCTTGGGCTCTAGGCCATCAGTTCACATGCGAGTAACACCAACCGCAGGTGCTTAAAGGGACACCAAACCCCCAATAGAGTTCTCCCTGGAGATCCTCTTAAAGGGACAATGCAGTGCAGTAAAGCTACCCATGGAGTTTCTCATGAAAGCAGTATCTGGTATAATAAACCAAGACACAACGTTGGGTTAGAGAACAGAGTGACCTCCAAGTCACATCATCTTACACTCAGTTTACACACCTTGCCTTATCAGCTCCCTCTGCAATTGCCCAACACCCTTTTTTTAAAAGAAAATTGACCCAGAGTCTTTTTCCTCCAAAGGACGAGGTTCTCATTGAGCACCTGCACAAGTGGCTTTTCTTCATCATCACCCGTGACAAGGGACGTCACTGTCGAACGACCCATTCACAACATTCTCACAGGCACCTGAGCTGCTCTCCCATGGTATCCTTGCCCTGTGCTCAGGACAGAAGCTGGTGAGTTCAGCACTGACCTGGCCCAAGGTTGCTGCTCTTTCCGGCTCAGCTGCAGCCAAACAATTCGTTCATCCTCTATTGCCTTGACTGGTCCCTAGCCCGAGGGTGTCTGTGTTGTCCATTGCCCCCACCCCCTACACCCGCACCCTCCCCAACCTTGTCTGACGTTCCTCATTTTGAGGGGGTCCCCGCACTCCCCCAGTCCCAATCTCGTACCCCAATCCCAAATCGCTCCACAGTCACTGGCCATGCTGTCAACCACCTCCACTCCAGCCTCGAGAATTCCCTTCCTAGATGTCGCTACATCTGCGTCTCCCTAGTCCTTGCACCTGCCCCTGAGCAACTACTTCATCACCTGCTTTTGTGGCTCAAGGTCAAGTCCAAGCACAACTCTGCAGAGATCTGTTGGATTTTTATTGCTTTAAGGATGCTCCATAAGTTGGCATGGTTTCTATTAGCATTAATGTTTCTTTCAGGAAATCTGTTGTTCCAAAGCCCCAGTCACATCCCCCTGCTCATCTATCAGACCCTGCTCTCTGCAGACTTCTGAGAGGGAACTCACTCTGTCCAGGGTTTGCAGACACCATCCACTGTGTCAGAGTATGTGCCACCCTTGCAGTCCTTGCACTTTGTGTCGATGGTTGAGTTGCCTGATGGAGAAAAGCAGAGAGGATTTGGTTAGTTGTGCCTCCAAGACTGGGTGGCAGAGGCTTATCTGGAAATATTCACTCCCCACGCTGCTGCATGTGGGGTTAAAGTGAATGCTTCATGGAGAAGAATCGCAGGAGTCAGGTCAACAAAAAAAACATGATCCAGTACTCAGGGCCAGAGGGAGACAGAGGTTACAAGAGACCGGGTACTACAGTGAGTGGGTCACACAGTGGGTACAACAGGGAGCCAGTCACACACAGTGAGTACAACAGGGAGCCAGTCACATGGTTCAGGTACGGGGAGACTGGGTCTCACAGAGCGGGTACAGAAATGTTAGGAGCCCTCACAAAGTGGTATTGAAGGTAATGCCAAGCAGTACATGGGGATTGAAGAACTGGGATTAGGATCACATGGTGGGGTGGAGCGTTAGGGATTACACCGGGTGGCACAAGGATCACAGAGTGTGTACAGTGATTTGGAGTGTACGGAGGGTTAGTGGCTTCAGGACCAGTTCCATGCGAGAAGAAGACTTGGATCAAACTGTTGACTGCACTAAGGAGTCGAGAGATCCCAAAGAAACAGACTGCATTCTGTCATAGTCCAGCCAAGGACATCAAAGCTTTCATTTCCCTAAATAAATCCTGTAAACATCCCACTTCCAGCCAGAGGAGCAATAGGAATGTAACAGTGGGATGGCCCAGTAATAGTCCAGAGGGCCAGATACTGGGACATAGGCCCCAACCCAAAGATCCAGTGCTCAATGCCCTCATTAGTGGCCCAAAGCTCAAACCCTGAGCTTATGCCTAGTCCCAAACCCAGCCCTCACCCAGCACAGATCACTACCAAGACTGAGTCATGACTGATCTCAGACGATATAGAGCAGATAGTACCAGACAAGAGTGGAACATTCTCACCTACTTACATGAGCCTATTGGCCAAGAGGAAGTGGCTTTGGTGATGATGTGTTTTCTCTGGTGATTCAGCTGGCTGTGATGTCAGCACCAACAGTGCACTCAAGGGTCTCTTCTACCTCGCACGTTCAGTGGTGAGAGACATTGATAGGGGCCAAATATTAAGTTATGGCCTGATGGTCCAACCCAAAATGAATGACAAGCTGATAATATCCCAAAGTGGACTCATTGGCTCACTAATCCTGCAACATGTGGTACTGAGAACGCTGACCAGATAAGGTGCCATTGGAGTCTACTGATTGGACAATAATCTGACTGAAGCAACTGGAAAATGCTCCAATGATATTGACTCTACTTAATAGGCAATCCTCAGGATATGAAGAATTATACAGATTTTATTTTTATTCACTTGTTAGATATCAGCATCACTGCAAAGACCAACATTTATTGAGAAGGCGGTGAGCATTTTTTAAACCATTAGTGTCCTTGCTGTGAATGCCTCTGGGTAGGGAATTCCACAACCCAATGACAGTGAAGAGCCTCTGATATACTTCCATGTACATGACTTGGTGAGGAATTTGTGGGATTTCCCCATGCATCTGCTGTCCTTAGCACCTCCCAGTGACAGAGGCTATAATTTTGGGAGGTGCTGTCAATTGGATAATGTTGATTGGACAACATTCAATTTATACAGGTGTCTACTGACCATACTTGTAAACTGTCACAATACTTTCTAAGTAACTAATAAACATGAACAAATATTTGAAAAGAAGACTGTCCAGAATAGCCTTACCCTTTTGTTCCACCTCTTGTCCCTTCTTGCACTTCGTATGTGGCTTGCAAGATTTACAGTCACTGCTTGTGCACATGAATCCCTGTTTACAGCCACAGACAGTGTTGGAGGTCGCCAAGCAGGGATGTAGGATTTCAAATTTACCTTTCAAAAGCAAAAGCAGATGTCACTGAGGATTGTTGATGATGAAGGAAGGTCATTGACCTGAAATGCTAATTTTTGTTTCCCTCTCCACAGTTGCTGCCTGACCTGCTGAGTGTCTCAAGTGTTTCCTGTTGCTATTTCAATATCACTGAGACATTGTAGGAGATGGCAAGAGAATGAAAAAGGCTGAATCGGGGATACAGAACTGAGAAAGGGGAAGAGAAATATATTCAGTATATATGTGTGTGTGTGTGTGAGAGAGAGAGAGAGAGAGAGAGAGAGAGAGACTTATGAAGCAAGTTGGTAGCCCAGTGGAGCTCACCAAGAGTGCTGTAAGAAACATGGGCCCAGGCAAAATGTAACTAAAACCACGGATACATCATTTTTTAGTGTGGTGTGAGTGGTGGGTAAGCATGGGCAGGAGGGATTGAATCTCTGGGATGGGGGTCCCGTGTAGCAATTCTTTCAAGGTCAAGGGTATCTCTCATCTTTCTTCCTCTCCCCACTTCCTCCCCACTTCTATCTCATCCTCTTTTTCTTCCTTCTCCTCCATTACACTCTCTCCCCTCTTCCCCCACTCCTGTTTCCTCCCCTTTCTCCCCCTCCCCATATCTTCCCCAATCCTCTCGCATCTCTTCCTCCACCCTGCTTCCTTCCCCATTTCCCCTCTTTCGCCCATGTACTCCCCACCAGAACCAGGACCTGATGCTACTGTCCAGTGGGCTGTGCACGTGTCGGAGGCACCTACCTCCAATACACATTCGACACCTGCTGCACTGCGACTGGTTGTTCCAGCTGACTGAGTATGTCGTTGCCGGGCAAGGTGAGCACTGGCCAGTGCGAATATTCCGAAATGAGCCTATCAACAAGAAAGACATTGACTGTTAGTTAAGCTGAACAGGATTGATTTCCTCCCAGGAGCCAGTGTAACAAACTCATCGCCACCCAAATCTACTGCACCCACCATCCAGTACCTCACACAAACTCTCTCCTAACCCGACTCAGGAGTATGGAGGATACCAGGGGTGATCCAAAGTGTGGGTGAAGTACCAATCTGAGAGCTGTTTCAGAAAGCCGACAGAGCCAGGGTGGGTCAGGTGCACCACCTCTCCCCCAGCTGATCCTCCTCCGCATCTGAGCCTGCTCTTGTTTGAACAGCCCGTGGGCACACTGGTGTAGCTGGCACTTGAAGGTGATCGGGGGGAGCTTAAAACTCACCAGGATTGTGTCCTGAGGCACTGCTCTGTCAGATCTGGAATTGGAAATGAATCCTCCTCCCACAGGAAGGAAAGAAAACGCCAGAGATTCCCATCTGATTCTCAGCAAACAGACTTTGACTTCGCTGAGTTACCAAGGGCTAACAAACTTAGGCCTAACCCAGACCCCTCAATTCAATTCTCTCCTGCCCTGTCTCCCAGCCTTCACCTCTTCTTCCCATCCCCCTCCACCTCATCAACTGCCCCTCCTTCCCTTGTGAGGTGGGGAGGGTCAGTTGCTGGCAAAGAGAATAATTCGCCCACCTTAAATTATTTCCACAATGACCCCAAAAGGAACATCCACACCTCAGGTAGAGCAGGAGACGTGAGGATACAGTCTCAGCTGGAAGTTCCCAGGACGTACTGAGGGAGCACTGCACTATCAGTGGTGCCATCCCTTGGGTGAGATGTTAAACTGACAGCCCAGCTGCCCTCTCAGGTGGAAGCAGACAGCTCATTGCACAGCTGGGCTGTTTCAGGGATGGATTGAGGCAGATCTTCCAGACATTAAAAGGCCTTGTGTGGAATCTTGCTGTGCACAAACTGGCAGCTCTCTTTCCTCATTACACCAGTAACTAGGTCTGAAGTAGGTACTTTATTAGCTGGGAGATGAAGTGGGACATCCTGAGGTTGCAAAAGGCACTACAGAAATGCAAATTCTTTCCTTCCTTGACTTAAAGACTCAAATCTCCAACTCAGACAACCGACAAAATTTTCAAAAAATTTTTGCAGAATCAGATTGACAAAAAATAGTTCTTAAGAAATGTAAATAATCTCAAGTCAATAATGAATCACGAAACCCCTGAAAACTCCCTGTGAGGAAGCTCAGTCAGTATGTTGCTGCCCATCAGTGAGGTCTGTGCTTCACCCTCTCAGCTGCCAGCAGGGTCTTGACCACAAACGTGGTGTAAGTTGGC
>JAUZTB010000072.1:18230330-18243731 GCA_034780895.1 Rhynchobatus australiae
GAAAAGTGCAGAAACAATAGGGTTGTGATAGTTGGGGAATTTAACTTCCCCAGTATTGATTGGAACTTCCTTAATACAAGAATCTTAGATGGGGCGGGATTTCTTCAATACATCCAAGAAGGGTTCTTGAAATGGTATGTGGAGAGTCCAGCCAGAGGAGAGGCCCAGTTTTGGGAAATGAGCCAGGTCAGATGACAGACCTGAAAGTGGGTGAACATTTCAGGAACAGTAACCACAACTCGTTATGTTTTAAGATAGTTATGAATAAAGATATAACTGGATCTTGTGCGAAGGTAAGACATTGGGGGAGGGCAAATTACTACATGATAAGACTGGAGCTGAGGGGCATTGACTGGGAGAAGCTTCTGTCAGACATGTCCACATCTGACATGTTGGAGTTGTTTAAAGACCAGCTGATCGGCATGTTCTGTCAAGGAGTAAAGACAAAGATGGTAAGGGAAGGGAACCTTGGATTGCCTGAGAGGTCCTAAACTTAGTTAGGAAGAGAAAGTAAGCATATGTAAGGTTTAGGAAGCTAAGGCCAGACTGGGCCCTTGTGGAATATAAAGATAACAGGAATGTGCTCAAGCAAACTATTAGGAAGGCCAAGAAGGGCCAAGAAATGTCCTTGACGAGCAGGATCAAGGAGAACCCCATGGCATTTTATACTTGCATTAAGAAAGAGAGGATAACTGAAGAGAGGGTAGGTCCACTCAAGGATAAAAAAGGGAATTTGTGCTTGGAGTCAGAGCAAGTGGCAGAGGTACTAAATGAATACTTTGTGTCGGTATTTACTGAGGAGAAGGATTCGGAGGATACTGAAAACAGTGTGGGCCATGCTAATGTGCTGGGACGTTTTGAGATTAAGGAGAAGGGGGTTAGTGCTAGGTCTTCTGAAAAGCATTAAGGTGGATGAGTCTCCAGAGCTTGACAGTCAGCACGGCTTTGTGCAGGGCAGGTCATGCCTTACAAACTTGATCGAGTTTTTTGAGGTGATGTCAAAGGTGCTTGATAAGGTTAAGGCAGTGGACGTTATCTACATGAGCTTGAGTAAGACATTTGACAAGTCCCTCATGGTAGGTTGATTCAGAAGATAAAGATGCACGGAATCCAATGTGAATTGCAAGTTTGCATTTGGAACTGCTTTGTCCATAGGAGACAGGGTAGGGGTGAAAGGCTGTTATTCTGGCTGGAAGTCTGTGACCAGTGGTGTCCTGCAAGGATTGGTGCTGGGACCTCTGTTATTTGTGATATATCAATGATTTGGATGAAAATGTAGATGGATGGATCAACAAGTTTCTGGATGACACCAAGATTGGTGGAGTTGTGGACAGTGCAAAGGACTATCAAAGAATACACCGGGATATAGATCAGTTCAAGATATGGGCAGAGAAGTGGCAAATGGAGTTTAATCCGGGCAAATGCGAGGTGTTGCACTTTGGGAGGTCAAATGAAAGGAGAGAGTATGCAGTTAATGGTAAACCCCTTAATAGCATTGAGGTACAGAGATATCTTGGGGTCCAGGTCCATAGTTCACTGAAAGTAGCTATGTAAGTGGATAAAGTGGTTTAAAAAAAAGGCATTTGAATCATAGAACAGTACAGCACAATACAGGCCCTTTGGCCCACAATGTTTGCCGACCTATAAACCTCACCTAAGACTGAGCCCTTCCTACCACATATCCCTCTATTTTAAATTCCTCCATATACTTATCTAGCAATCTTTTGAATTTCACCAATGTACCTGCCTTCACCACTGCCCCAGACAGCACATTCCATTCTCCAACCACTCTCTGGGTAAAAAAAACCTTCCACTGATATCTCCCTGGAACTTCCCACCCATTATTTTAAAGCTATGCCCTCTTATTCCGAGCATTGGTGCCCTGGGAAAGAGGTCTGGCTGTCTACTCTATCTATTCCTCCCAATATTTTATACACCTCTATCATGTCTCCCCTCATCCTCCTCGTCTTCAAAGAGTAAAGCCCTAGCTCCCTTAGTCTCTCCTCATAATGCATACTCTCTAATCCAGGCAGCATCCTGGTAACTCTCCTCTGCGCCCTTTCCAATGCATCCACATCATTTCCTATAATGAGGCAACCAGAACTGGACACAGTACTCTAAGTGTGGCATAACCAGAGTTTTGTAGAGCTGCATCAATACCTTGTGGCTCTTAAACTCAATCCCACGATTTATGAATGCTAACATCCCATAAACTTTCTTTTACCCTATCCACCTGTGAGGTGACTTTCAGGGATCTGTAGATATTAACCCCCAGATCCCTCTGCTCCTCCACACAACTCAGAATCCTGCCATTAACTTTGAACTCCACCTTGGAGTTTGTCCTTCCAAAGTGTACCACCTTACACTTTTCTGGATTGAACTCCATCTGCCACTTCTCAGCCCAGCTCTGCATCCATTTAATGTCCCCCTGCAATCTCTGACAATCCTCTACACTATCCACAACACCACCAACCTTTGTCATCTGCAAATTTGCCAACCCAGCCTCCTACCCCCTCATACAAGACATTAATAAAAATCACAAAAAGCAAAGGTCTCAGAACCGATCCTTATGGGACACTGTTAGTCACAGCCCTCCAATCTGAATGCACTCCCTCCACCACAACCCTCTGCTTTCTACAGGCAAGCCAGTTTTGAATCCACATGCTCAAGCCTCCCTGGATCCCTTGGTCTCTGACCTTCTGAAGAAGCCTACCATGAGGAACCTTGTCAAACACCTTAGTAAAATCCATGTCGACCACATCTACCGCACTACCCTCATCAATCTTCCTGGTCACGTCCTCAAAAAACCCAATCAGGCTTGTGAGGCTAGATCTTCCCTTCACAAATCCATGCTGGCTGTTTCTAATCAGTCCATGATTCTCTAGGTCTTCATAGATCCTATCCCTTAGAATCCTTTCCAACAGCTTACCCACTACAGACGTGAGACTCACTGATCTGTAATTCGCTGGACCATCCCTACTTCCTTTTTTGAATAAGGAGACAACATTTGCCACCCTCCAATCATCCGGTACCATTCCTGTGGACAATGAGGACTCAAGGATCCAAGCCAATGGTTCAGCAATATCCTCCTTCATCTCACAAAGCAGCCTGGGGAATATTCCTTCAGGGCCCGAGGACTTATCTGTCCTAAGATTTTTCTGGTCACGTCCTCCATCTTGATATCTACATACTATAGAACGTTAACCTTACCAACACTGTCCTCAGAGTCATCAAGGCCCCTCTCCTTGGTGAATACTGAAGAGAAATATTCATTGAGGACCTCACCCACTTCCACAGCTTCCAGGCACATCTTCCCACCTTCATCTCTAATCAGTCCTACCTTTACTCTCGTCATCCTTCTGCTCTTGACATAAGTGAAAAATGCCTTGGGGTTTTCCTTAACCCTACTTGGCAAAGCCTTTTTATATCTTTCCTCTTAAATGCATCACAGTTCTCTGCTGCAACCTCTTGTTGCAGAAAGTAAGCTCCATATTTTCTTTACTCTCTGAATAATGATCTTGCCCTTAAATTCCTTATTTGATGTGATAGTTTTTACCATATGTTTTTGCTGCCTTGACCTGGTAATTTTAAAGATCTCTCAGCTCCTTCCTCAGCCGCCCATTCTCCAGAGGAAAGGGCTGCTGCTCAGTTATTCTCTCCTGTACTTTTTCCTGGTGCTGCAATTGTACAATATCTCTGACTACAAATAGTACAAACTCTCTGAGCAAATACAGACTAGAAGTCTCCACACCCTTATTCCCTGTACAATAACCTGGCACTTGTGGAACCCAGTAACAATAGAACTGTCCCTCACTTACTGCACTAGTGAGACAGAAAGCAGAAGTGATACTGGTTCAGCTCAGGTTACTGAAGCTACCATGGAAATGTTTTAAGAATACTGCATTAGTTCCAGGAAGAATGGATTCATTCCCTGGTCAGTCACTGCCATAAGTGAAGTAATATGTCATCTATATTATGTAGCTATCCTCAGCTGACTATAATTTACCGAAAAAGTAATTTTGCTCTTGGAGCTTTGCAAGAATTTCAGTCATGAAATCTGGCTCCTGTATTTGGGTTGAATGCTGATCAAATAGATGCCGCTTGCTGATTGTTGAGTAAATAACCTTTGCTGTGATATGGTCCTTTTACTGTAAGTCCTATCATAAATTTAACCCTATCCCCAATCCATTACTTATACAATTTGGAAAGGAACAGGGAACTTTGCACAGAGGAGAATGACTAACAATCTGCAGAAAAGTCCACCATATACATCCTCCACTTCACAGTGCTTCTCTTCCCCATTGGTTAGTTCCTGCTTCATTCTTGATAATTTTGTCCCCTCCTCTGACCCACTGAGATTCTTGTTCCAAAGGCATTGCATGTCCCTCTATGTCTTGTCTTGGTCACTTCAAGGCAATAACATTAAACATGAGATATGTGACATGATGTTAATGTAGGATGGAAGTCGTGTCATTATTTTTTAATACGCCATTTGTGCACATTCCCTCCTCTCCATTTGTTTTGAGTGCGCATGTTGTCCCAACACCCACCCACCCCCATCACTCCTTCATACATGAGGGCTAGTTGTCATGATGTTGCACAATCAACTGGTAATTTCACTTTCTTTTGAATTTTTGTGGAATTGAAAATGGGGCAGATGCATATTAGGCTGCTGAAGCAGTAAAGGTTTTGTTCTGTGTCATGTGAAAATGTGTATTCATATAGTCAACCCCTGTCCACAATCTCTCACATGGCAGTAATTATCCTCTACGTGTGGAATTGAAAATTCTTCAAAGCAATGTTAAAAGTCACAACAAATCTTTGACCTAATTCTGCTTTTGAATAAGAAATACATTGAACAGCACGAGTGGGAGCCGCTTATTAAGCTTAGAATGGATTGCCTTGTGTCTGTGTGTGTGTGTGTGTGTGTGTGTGTGTGTGTGTGTTTGTGTGTGTGGGCTGTGCAGATTAGAAAGATCCCAGCTGAATCACTGGCCTGTGATGGGGTCACTGACCTTGGTAGTTGGGCTGCAATTATTGTAAGTAACCTTGAGCTAGAGAAGTTAAAACGCCTTGCTGCCCACTGTCTGCAAAGGTCTTGCTCCTCTAGCTACACAAATAGTGTTTACGCAGTGCACTGTTCTATCAAATAATGAATTGATGCTCACAATGCACAATTAATAGAATAATGGAATTGACAAGATACAGAAGGAGGCCATTTGGCCCATTGAGTGTATTCCAGCTCCTCAAAAAGCAATCCTACTGTCCCACACTCTTTCCACATATTCCTGCACCTTATTCCCTCTCAAATGCCTCCCTTTTGAAGCTCTGATTGATTCTGTTTCCACAATCAACACAATCCAGATCAGAAGTGTTCTCTGAGTAACAAGCTTTTGGTTGCACCTTTTATCCAAATCTGTCCCCCATGCTTCTCCTTGAACCTCTGTCTACCTTTATCTACCCTGCCTACACTAGTCCTGACCTTGTTTACGTCTGTCTAATCTCCTCTCAACCTTCCCTTTCCTGAGGGGAATTTTCTTCTTGGAATTGTTTACGAACCTCCAGCTGTGGGTAGCCAATATGTTTTACAGGCTCAACATAATTTATCTGCTCTTTGATTGAACTCTGTCTCTAAATGCACTGATACATTAAAAGACTTGTACAAACCCTGGTCCCTCCCTTCCTGTGTCATTTAGTTTACTTCATGTCCCCATATTCTTTGTGCCAAAGTGTATCTTTTTACAATACTCTGCACCAAATTTCATCAACCATTTAACTGCCAGATTGTCTATATGATCCTCCCAGATTGTCACAGTTCCAAGCTTTGTGACATCCAATAATGAGCCTCTCAATTCTGGCCACTTAGTGTACGAGATAGAGAGGATTTTCTGGACAACTCAGTTCCTTTCAGAGCAGCTGAATCCATACCTCATACACTAATCGATCTTTTTGGAGGACGAGAGGAGGAAGCAGGAAGGGAATGGAGGGAGGAGAGAGAATTGGGATGGTTTGGGATATCCCCATCCATCCTTTGTGGATAAGGCTCCCCAGAAGTACCAATCCCAAAACTACTCATCTGGGAAACATAAGTAGTTAACTGTTTTGGCCAATGTGAAAGGAACTTTATAAATTCATGAAGCAGGACAAAGAAAGATGAACTGATCCTTCTAGTGGATCAGGTGCTCCTTGAGCTACAGGACTATCAACCTTCCCTGTCTTCCTATCTCCGGAGTGAGGCACATAGACAGACTCTGAAACAGTGATAACTTCGGGAAAGCAACTCCCAGCTTCTGGACATCTCACTGTACCTTACAACTGATGAAGCACTGCAGCAGTAGGTTCAGAAAACGTGGCAGTCAATAAATAGCGAGTTACTACAACCAGCAGCAACTGGACAACGAGCAGATAAATACAGAGCAGGGAGTCAGGAAGAACTGACTGTTCTTGAAATAGTGCTTTGGACCTGGCATGCAGACAGTACTTCAGTTTAGCAGCAGAAAATCTTTCTGTCAGTACTGCAAGGAGTGCCAATCAGCATTACGTGTTGATGTCACTGGGGTGGGCTCGGACCCATTGTTCTGGGCCTCACTGCAGTCACATTCTGACATAGTTAACACAGTGAATGCCTCAACGAAACAGGGGTTAGGTCTGATGCAAAAGGGCAGTAGTGGTGGGTGGGGGTAATGAGAGTAGGTTAATGTGTGAACTATGGACCAACGTGAATCAGCAGTGCTGGGGGAGGCAGGTAGAAAATGCTTTGCCATAAGCAGGGCTGGGGGAAAAATCTGATGGCCCTACGTCGACTGCAGTGTAAGGAGCCTTAGTCTGAGCTTTTAAAACTTATTATTTAGTTTCCTGCTTGTGTAAGATTGTGGCTTTTCTTTAAACAGTTCCTTGTGGTTTGAAACAGGAAAGTGGTGCGGAGCTATTTCTGCGACTTGAGCTGCCTGAGCGCCCGAGCTGATGGGAGGCCGCTGCGGAGGGGGAGGTGGTCCTGTCAGTGATGTCATGGTGTGGGCAGTGCAGCACAGTGTGAATAATAACTACCTACTCTCAACTGCGTGTTCATCCCCTCAAATGCCTTCTCGCTCTGCTGCAACTGCACGTTCAGTTTCGTCACCCAGCATTGGCACCTTTGCTGAGGTCACACTTCAAGGCTCATTCAACATTCAACCAATTCCCCAGGTGACTGGTGAACACAGCAGGTTCTCCGGCTGGGAACTTTGCCATATCTCCATGAAAGGATTTCACAAGCAGGTTTGTGCCCCAAATGAGGAAACTACTTGTGAAAGTTTCCTCCTTTTACCACCAAATAGTACCAATGTGTGTACCATTATGTGTAATAAAGTACATTCTGCTTGTATTGTAGACACCAGGAAAATACAACACACATATACATCAATTTAACTTGTATACAATGACTAAAATTTGTTATGGATTTGGCATGGACATGCCACAAATATAATATTTACATAGTGCATGAATGTATGCTATGAATCTAACAAGGCCGTCAATGAATTTAACATGGATATAGTAAAACTCCAACAATCCAACACATTTGTGACTGTGGTGATGATGAGCTAGCAGATTTTCTGGACTAGCGGAAGTTACTCCCGTTCATATCCAAACTCATTTTTATTTCATCTTTTTTACATGTTACACAGCAGTATAATACATTTTCCAGTGAACTCAGGAAGTTTAAAAGGAAGCAAGAAATGTACAAGCGCTTCAGACGTGACTCTGGCCACAAACCACCCCCCTCCCTGATGTTCCCTGACCCTTGGTGCTCTGGACCCTAACCCTGGCTCTGGCCATACCCCCAACCGACCCCTTTTTTGTTCTGGAACCCCTGGCTCTGGCTGCACACCCACTCACTCTGGAACCCCGGCTCATATTCCAGAGTCATGGCTGAGCAAATGCTGAACCATCAGGATTTTTGAACAACACGATGCCGGATTAATGGAGGTTAATTGCGCACGACTGTGATGTATGTATATCACCAGTATAATGGGTATTCCATGAATGTCAATAAACAAAAAATAACATAAAGAAAGGTTCTTGAATTCTGCTGACCCTATATTTCTTCAGGATCCATGAGCTCTTTGCAACCAATGACGTGTGGTTACTGTTGTGCTGTGTCAAAGTTAGTTGAGGCAGGGAAGGGGTGCTGTGTCTGACCTCAGTGGCCCTGGAGAGGAGAACCTGGTAGTTTTGCTCCTGGTTTCCAGTGGCAGTGGGCCGATTCTGGCTGAGGACAGCAACAGGCTCAGCAAGGACGGAGCCTGGATTTAAGGTTGCTGATAAGATGATTTTTTTTAGGGCTATTTAAAAATCATGAAGTGCTGATACGTAGCAAATAGAAGCAGTCTATCTCCAGTGGCTAAGGGGAAATAGATACCAAGTAAATGTAGAATTATAAAAAGGAAAGGTTTTTTTCACTGAAGAGTCTGCCCAAAAATTGTAAAACCAGAGTTAGTGACTGAATAAAGTTCATATCAATTTTAAAGAATACATTAGATGGATAACTGAAGGAAAGTGGGATAAAGTGGTTTGTATGGGAAGGGGGTGAGGATTCCTGCTCATGTGCTCTATACCCACAGGGGCTGGTTCATCTGCAGGGTCCCCAACTGTGCTGTAATTCAATGTGCTCCCGGCAACACCCACTGACTAGCCCAACATTCAAAGCTCACAAAGTGTCAGCACCTTCAGAAGAGAAACAGAGAGAATTATCCAACAAAAAGAATGTGGATAAAAGTGATTTTTATTGGGCATGAAGCAGGGGCAGATGCGGGCGATCCTGTCTTTCTGGTTAGACGTGAAATCAAGATCCTTCAGCCTCTCAAGTGAAAATGAAAGATCAGCAGGATATCTGAGAAGCAGCTGGGAAATCTTCTTGGTATTCTGACCACTTATTTCTAAATCGTAATTATTTAAAACTACTTATCTAGGCAAAATCATGTTGCTGATTGATAGAACTTGAAGAATGCAAATTGGCTGCTGTTTTTCCTACATTATAACACTAGATTCAAAGCTTTGGCTTTTCCATCTGAAAATACAAGATTGTTTTGACAAGAAGGACCAGGAGACTCAGAAAGTAATTAACCAGAAATGCAAGATTTTCTTGGATTAGAAATGCATCTGTGTTTCAAGGAAAACAAAACAACTCTACAGGCACCTGGAAGACAAGGTTCAACAGAAAAGCTGTGACAAAGGACAGGTGGTGGGTGGACCAAGCAGAGGAGGTCCCTCACCATGTGTACAGGTTCTTCAGCACTGTCAATACCATCAATGACCCAAACCCAAGGCACAGCTGTGGAGACCCAAAAATACACACAAACCTATCAAGGATACAGAAGCAGGTAGTGCCCTTGGTAGTGTCCACTCATATCAATGACAAATCTGCTTTTGGTTTGAGTGCCCTTATCTCCATCCCATAGCAAACTGTCCGGCCCAGTCTCACCGCCCCTTCAGACCAACAAGAACTCAAAAAGACCAACTGAAAACAAGACTTCAGGTCTCAGCTGAAGTTCCAAAACTTGGCAGAGGGGAACTCAAGTCACAAATGTTTGGGAAGAAAAGGACGTGTCAGAAACACTACAATCATGGCCATCTTCTAGATTGGAGATAAATCCAACTGCAGCGACAACATTGGAGTCTCTCTGCTGTCTGCCACTGGAATAGTCATCAGCAGAATCCTTGTAAGCCACCTTTTCCCGATGGCTGAGGAGGAGGCTCCCCAAACCTCAGTATGGATTCCGTCCACTAAGAGGAGCAGTGGACGTGATCTTCCACGCGCATGAACTCCTAGAGAAGAGCAAGAAACAACCTCAGATGGCCTGGAAGAGACTTGGAGCATCCCCCTCAAATTTGGCTGCCTGCAGAAACCTTACATCTGCTACATGTGGTGATTGGAACCCCAACTCTACAATACACCTTTCCAGGACTGCATAATCAATCAATCAATCATTCCTACCATAATATTGCACCTGACCTCAACAGCTGCCCAGTAGAACAGAACAAATCTAGGACAAATGGGAGTTGTTCATTTGACAACAGCTCCACTCCAGAACCAAGGTCACTCAATTTCAGTCTTTTAAAATACACATGTGTACTTGCACATCCAGAGGCTGAGCCCCAGGTCCCTGTCAACTTGCTCATAGAAGTATACAAGGGAATGGGCCTTATACTAAACATCTGCCAAACCAAGGTCTCTGACCTACTGACCAACCTCTGATGATAAGATGCCTTTCCTGCTATATATATTTATGACAGGCTCGTAACTGAATTATCACTGGATGTGCTTGAGGGTTTATAAGTAAATGACAAAAGTAATACTTATTTTGAGATAAGATCTTACAGTAACCTTATGCAAGAGCCTACACTAAGATAATCATCCCTTTTTCTCTAGCTGAATCCTGTGTATATTCACAACTGTCAATCTGATAACAATCCCATGGGGCACAACTTCTGGTGACTGACTGAATCACTGCCTTCCTGACTGTAGCCCTGCCCCAACAATCTACCTGCCAACATCTGCTGCCAACCAACCAACCAACCATCCAGTTCCAGCCTTCCTGACTGCAGTAACTCTGAAAGCTCTTGTGTTTATGCTAAAACTTCACTGCTGCAACCACCCACTGCTGCTTCTGCTTTGTAAGGTTCTCACTGCCCCTCTTCTCACCTGGCCTGGGTGTACAGAACTTCAGCTCCTTCCTGCCTGGTCGCTGTGTCAGGTGTTTGACACAGTTTTTAATGTTACAAGTCATACTTTTGAATGACCTACCCAGTTCACATTGGGATACATTTTAGCTGAAGAAATAAAAGCATTAACATCTCCTAGCACCTGCTGTGTTGTTGAAGCAAGATAACTCCATATTGACATGGGTAAGTAATCAATCCCTGAATAACAGGATTGCTTAGGACAAAACACCTCCATCCATGGGCCACACATAGGGACGAATAGATTATTACCTGTCACCTTCCCTTCTCCAGCCCTAATTCCCATCAACTCTCCACAAAATTCCACCATTCATCTACACACTAGGATCACATCATCACCAGAATCCAGAAACAGACACTTTAATCTGAACTTCATCTTGACAAAAGATTGCCAGGTGGACAGAAGAAACAATTCAAGGACGTTCTCTTCAAAAAGTTTAACATCCCCACTGAATCACAGTAATCCCTAGCCCATTTCCACTCAAAAAGGAGGACGACCTTTTAGAAAGTCACTGAGAATCTCGAGTTCATTTGTCATGAGTACAACAGAAATGGCAGAAGACCTTCCCAAAACCATCCATCCAGCCGTCAAACACCTCCTGCCCACTGATGGCAGAGTCTGTGGGTCCCACATAGGTCTCATCATCCATCTCAGTAGCCAGAGAACTGGAGTGAAAGCAAGTCATCCTCAATCCTGGAGGTCTGCCTAGGAAGATTGCAACAGTCACCACACTCCAAAGGTGCTCCATTGATTGATAAGCATTTGGAAACTTCTGGCAATGTGAAAGGTATAATTCTAATGCAGAGCTTTCTTTCTGATGAAGGGTCTTTGATCTGAAACCTTGGCTCTGTTGCTCTTTCCACAGACGCTCTAGCCCAATGAGTGCTTTCAGCATTTTTTTTCTGTTTTGTTTCAGTTCTTTGATTTTCACTTTCTTCTTGGTCAATAACTGGTCATTGAACCGGTGGCTTTCGGTCTGAAGAGCAAGACGGAAAACTCATTGTGACTGTCACTTTAAAATGATTCAGATTACTCGAAGCATCTGAAGCTGTTTCTGAGAAATGTGTCAATTTCTATAAATATAACCTCGTTCAGCAGTAATAAGTTGCTCACCCTTACAGTTAGGGCAGGGGTACTGGGGGTAGCTACTTTGTGGGAGTTTATGTATGGTCATACCTACTGATTATCTTTTGGATCAACTGCTTACCTCACCATGGTGATCTAGATGGTAGGAAACACAGGGTTTTTAAGGGCACTTATAGAATAGTGATGTGTGACTGATCAGCTGTATCAAATACCTGGAGATGCAAGTTTCATTGCAAACTATGAACAAGAGCTTAATAGTGTGAAAAGTTGTGTTTAATGCCAATAGCCTGCTCACTGTCTGCTGCCTAACTCATAAAGGGCTCCACATGAGAAGGAAGAGTTGGACCAGTTGAGTGTTTCTTTCAAAGAGCTGACACAAACACAGTGGGCTGAATGGCCTACTTCTGCAATGTATGATTCAGTAACAGATACACACTAATCCTGTTTTTATTTTCCCCACATTCTATCACTTTTCTACTGATGGGGCAATTAGGATGGCCAGTTACCCTACCAACCTGCACATCCTTTAAGATGTGTGAGGAAACTGGAGCACCTGGGAGAATCCCACACAGTCACAGGGAATTCATGTAAACTTGCCCCAGACAGCACTGCAGGTCAGGATTGAACGTGGGTCACTGGAATTGTGAGGCAGCAGCTCCAGCAGTTGCATGAATCAGCTGCCTGTTTGTGTTCTGCAACAGGTCACCCTCACTTCACTTTCTGGGAATCAAACACCTAAAAGACCAACATGTATATAGTGCCTCTTACCAATATGAGATGCCCCACACTGTTAAAGTCAATGGAAAATATTGGCAGTGCAGTCACTGTTGAATGCAGGCAATAAAACTGCACACAGCAAGCTCCCACAAACAATGAAAATGACCAAATGACTTTGATAGTGAAATCTGTGAAAAGATATATATTGGAAGGACATCAGGGAGAAGTCTCTGCCTTCCTTGTGTAGTTCCATGGGATAATATTACATTCCCCAGAGATGGCAGATGAACTTCTAACATTTCATTTCAGAGAAGTGAACCTGGGTCACTGGAGCTGAGAAACAGCCGCACTAAGTGCTGCATCTCTGTGCCAACCACCTTTGTATTATGGTCCCTGCTGGTCCATCTTTCTTACTTCCAGACTTTTACACAGAATCTAAATTGCCATATTGCCACAATAGCAGCTCTCCCTGCCTTCCTGACTGACAACTTCAGTAAATAACCACTATACCACATCTGTAAGTCCAGGATTTGGTTCATCATGATGCTGGTGGAAGTGGGTAGAACTTGGGGGCTGGACCTGATCTTCCCCACCTAGCCCTCCACCCCTTCACAAGTTCCTGTCTAATTGAGCAAAAGCCATCAGAAGGTAAGGCAGTATGGGAAAGTGAACTCCAGGTATCTATACCTACAGAGACATGGAAGAAAATTCTTCATTTAGTTGATACATCTTCAATGTGTGTCAGACACTCGTTGATACAGTTTAAGGTAGTTCACAGGACTGGCATGTCCAAAGATAAGTTAGCTCGTTTTTATAACCATATAAATCCTATATGTGATAGATGTAAATCGAATGTGGCCTCTTTGACACACATGTTT
>JAUZTB010000072.1:18248585-18260274 GCA_034780895.1 Rhynchobatus australiae
GAGCAGAGGCTCATCAGTTTGACCACCCTGTTTCAGCAGAGGTATGAGCAGGGCACTACAGCTGCGAGCCTGTCCATGTGAGGTTGTATCATGATCCAACAGAGGGATCATGGAGATGTCTGCTTCACCCGCACACGGACAAACACCGATAACTTCTGGACTGACCACTGCCTAACCCCTTCTATTATCTCCATCAAACTGGCCCCAGAACATCAGCGTCAACAGAAGTGATGCCAGAGGAAGATCAATGTCAAAGCTCTCAAGGACCCCACAACGTTGGCTCTTCTCAGACAATACCCCACAGACCACCCGTCGACTCCAAGCCTATAGAAGCCATAAGGTCTCCACAGCTTATGGGCTGCCCTGAAGCTTGCCAAAATTGCACCTCCATAGAGGCTCTTGGCCTGATGAGAATGACTAGGAAATCAAGAGCTAATTATCTCTAAACAAAAGGTATTCCTGGATTGGAAGCTTCACCTTTTCAGTCAAGAATGACAGCAACAAGGTTGGGTCAAATAAGCTTCTGTTGAATGGAATCATATGTATTCACATCAAGGACAGAGTTGTAGTTGAGGTTGTCTCAAGCCAGTGATGATGACTGCCCCTCTGTCCCTGGCAAGTTCAATCCCACTCCTAGCTATCAGCTGTTGGGGCTGTAGGTATCTTCCTCAGTGCTCATGTCACAGCTGTTGGCAAGTTACTGAGCCTCCTAAGGTCTCTCCATCCATCCTTCCTCAAGGGAAATGAAATAGTTTCACAGATCCCTGAAGGCAGAGGTTGAGCAGAAAACCCATGACCTAAAGAACAGATGGAGGATGGAGAGAGCACTTGCTGACAGCCATGACGTGTGTGGGTTCTTCACCACTGTAAAAACCATCTCTGGCCCAAACACCCAAGATCCCTCCATCTGAGGGATAGGAATGGGATCAAACAGAAGGAGAGTCATCCCTGCTGGAAGGAACATTTCAAAGACCTACATAACTGCGACTCTGTCCTTGACATGGCACTGAAGAGCTTTAGTCATAAATCCACAGCCTCCTCACCTACATCTGGGAAGAGGAGGATATTTCAGAGAAGATGTAATTGTGACAATTGAGGCAAGTCCAATTGTGTTGACAACAGAGGGATTGATCCCAGCTGGATCACACTGCCCTCTGACAATAAATATTGTACACAGAACTCCTGCTGTGGCTGAAACAACGTTTTATGAAGTTGTGCCATAATCTCCCTGCCCTTGTATTCTGTGCCTTGGCAAATGAAAACAATAATGCATGTGCCTTCTTCACCACCTTATCTACCTGTGCTGCCACCTTCAAGGATCCTTAGACTTGTACCCCAAGGTCCCTCTGTTACTCAGTACTCCTTAAGGCACAATCATTCATTGTCCTAGCCTTATATGTCCTAAAAAGCATCACTTCACAGTTAAGGGGATTAAATTCCATCACCTTTGCTCTGGCCAAGTCACCAATATCATCCTGTAGTTTTAGACTACCCTCCTCACTATCAATGGCACCACCAATTCACTGAAAGGATAAGCAAACTGATGTCAGTGCCCTCTCCCAGAGCAATGTCCCTAGGACTGAGGCCCTTGCTACACACAGTCAGTTATGTTGGACAAGCCTTGTCGTTCACCTGCCTGTCACCAGATTCCTAAAACGGACGCTCTTCTCTGAGCTGTGTCATGTGAAGGCATTGCCAGGTGGACAGAGGAAAAGATGTCAGGCTCTGCTCAAAGCCTCCTTGGAGACAAGCAACATCCCCACCGACTCCTGGGAACCTATGGCCCATGACTGCTTAGGGTGAAGGAGTAATTGGGAATGATATCACCTCGAGGCCATGCAGTGGGAGCACACAGAAGTTCTGTGTAAACAACAGTCCACCTCACAATTTATTCACCTTCTCACACCATCTGCCCCATCTGTAGAAGGGACCACAGTTCTCACATTTCGCCCCGTTGCCCACCTCAGGGGACACAAACTTGGAGGGGAAGTAAGTCACCCTCGATTGCAAGGGAATGCCTGAAAAGAAGGAACTAATCTGGTAAACCTTGGCTGCACTTCCTCTATGGCAAGTTGTAAAACTGTTCACAATTCTCCAGGTGATGTCTCACCAAAGCCCAATACAGTGCAATAGGATATCCTTGTCACCACAGGCAGCATTTGAGGCAAATGGTAAGATGTACTTCTGGGGCGCCTGCAAAGGACATGAGAGCCAAGGGGATAGAGGGTATGCTGATGGTTAACCAGGAAGGGGTGTCCGCGGTTCATGGCTGCGTGCACTGGTTGAGCTGATTGGTGTGTTTCTGAGAAGTAGCTTCTGTAAGCGGTGGAGTGGGAAAGGTTTAGAGCGGTAACAGCGAGAGGATAATGTTAGGGAAGCACAGGTTTGTAACATAATCCTCAGTATCTTTGTACAGCAAGAACAGGCCGTTGAAAGGCAGAGTAACAGAACCTTGCCTGTTTCCATTCACCTCATTTGACGTTAAATGTCAGCAGTGATGTTTTCGGTGCAGTTCCGCAAAGTTCAAGTGCTGATTGCGCCCGCATAGTTGGCCAGCGCCGCCTTCCTGGGACTACTTGCCCTCCTGCTAACGTCCACACGGACCGTGGGCAGCATTACAGTGCCAGTCAAATGCGAGGGGAGGACAGTGAGTTCCCAACAGCCCTGGTCCTGCCTTGTACAAGGTGTTCCCAAAACTCGCAAACTGTGGAGTGATTTTTTTGTTGTAATCGCGGGGGCCCGGTAAAAGCCACGGCGAAGCCCTGCGTCATATTCTTTGTAGGGTGGGAGGCAGTGGGGTGCTCTCGCCTCCGCCGACAGAGAGAGAGAGAGAGAGAGAGACGTGTAAATTCTACCCTGATAATGAAAGTCCTTCCTCCAAGTGGTCCTTCCTACTTCGCCTTGGAGCCGCAGCATTGCACTAGGTGAAGAATTCCCCTCGGTGACGCATCTTATGGAGCAGTATATTTGCTCATTTCCTTTGTCTCCTAACATTCCGAGTTTGACCATCTCGCTGGACAGCGGACCCATCGCCTCTGAACCACCTGAGAACTGATACTCGGTTTCGTCATGATAGAATTTTTAAAATAAAGAATGAAAGTTCATTCTGGGAACAGGAGTCTTAAGTCTCAAGATATCAGCCAATCATTCGTGGTGGATTGGGGAAACTACATTCAAACGTGTGACAGTAAACAAGTAATGACTAATATTGAATAGCTTACCGTGAATCGATATTCTTGAAGACACAAAGCCCCAGCAGGAAAAGTGGTCCAGCCTTAGTTAATCAGCTAAAGAGATATTATTAGCAAAATAGATAATGGAAAGCAAATAAAGATAACATTACACCAAAGGAAAAGGCTTAAAATGTTGCCTGGATGAGACTTAAACCTGGATATTGGAGTAATTTCAGAATTCAGCAAAGAAGGATCACGACATTGATAAGGAATGAGAAAGTAGAATGAGAGTAATCTAGCAAGAAGCATAAAAATAGACTGTAAAAGCTTCAATAGAAAACTATAGCAAAAATTATTGTGGGTCCCTTACAGACAGACACGAGAAATTATACAAGGGAAAAGGAAGTGGCAAAAAAATTCAACAAGTTTTTTGTCTTTCTTCATCGAGGAACAATTAGAAAACTTCCTAGAAATATTGGAGAACAGTGTGTCCAGAATGAATGAGTAACTCTGGTACATAATCATTAGTGAAAAAATAGTACTGGGGAAATTAATGGTACTGAAAAGCAATTAATCCCCAGGATGTGATAACCTGCAGCCCAAGGTTTTAAAGGAGAAATAAATTCTGTGGAGAAATAAATTCTAGAATGTTTCCCCCAGAATAGAAGACAGCAAATGTGATCCCAGTACAGGTCATCCCCAGGCTGCAAACGCCTGACTTCTGTACAGCCCGTAGATATGAATGAGCATTTGGGATAGATCTGCCGGATGCTGTGGGGCTGCAGGTATCTTCTACCACCTGGGAACTTGGTTTGCACCCGCATTTCCAACTTGCGAACAGTCAGAATTATGAACAGCTGACAGGAACGGAGCCCTGTTATAACCTGCACAGGATCTGTACTTAACAAAGGAGGGAAGAAAAAGTGAGGAATTAGAGATAGGTTAGCCTGACAGTAATAGTAGGGGCAATAGTAGATCCATCTTAAAGGAAGTGGTAACAGGGTACTTTGAAAATAATAATAGGATTGAGAAGTAAACATGAAAGAGAAATCCTGTTCAACAAATCTGAAGTTATAAGTAACAGAGAGTTAAGGGGGAGCCAATTGAAATGGTATATTTGGACTTCCAGAAGCCTTTTGATAAGACGTTATTAAACAAGATGAGAGCAGGTGGGATTGGGTATAATAAAGTACATGGATTGGTTAACAAACGGAAAACCGAGAGTTGGGTCATTTTTGAGTCGGGAGGCTGAGACCAGTGAGATGCTGCTGGAATCAGCTCTGGGGATCCAGCTGTTATCAGTCTACATCAGTGGTTTGGATGAGGGGATCAAATGCAATATGTTCAGGTTTACCAATGATACAAAGTGGGGTGGCAGTGTGGGTTGATAGAAGGATGCAAATTGGCTTCAAGAGGATGTAGACAAGGCTAAGTGAATAAGGGAGGACAGGACAGGTAGAATATATTGTGAAAAAAAATCCTGAAATATCCTTCAAATGGTGAGATTAAACAGTGTTGGTGTCCATAGGGAACTTGGTATTCTTGAGCATGAATCACTAGAAATTAACATGCAGTTGCAATTAGGAAGGCAAACAATTTGTTTGTTTTTATTGAAAGAGGATTTAAGCATGAGAGTCATGACATCTTACTGAAAATATATTGGGATCTGGTGAAACCACACCTGGAATGCTAAGTACATGTTTGGTCTCCCTGTCTAAGTAGACTGGTCCCATTCTTTCTCGAGTTTAGAGAAGTAACCTCATTGAAGCATGCAAAATTTTTACAGGGCTTGACAAGGTAGAAGCAGGAAGTGCCAGGGCTCAGAGTCTCAAAATAAGCAGTCAGCCATTATGTACAGAGAGAAGAAAAAGTTTCAAGAAGAAAAAGAAAAAGAGGGCTGTGGAAGCTCAATCACTGTGTATACTCAAGAAAAAGATTGATGGACCTCTAGATATTAAGGGAGTGAAGGGATATGGAGTTAGTGCAGGAAAGTGGTGCTGAGGTAAAATATCAGACATGATCTTATTGGTTGGCTGAGCAGGCACATGGGAGCTAATGGCCTACCCTTGCTCCTATTCTTATTTATATATATTCTGAACTCTCTGGACTTTTCCAACCCTACAACCCTTCAAGATCTTTGTAACTTCTTCCAGCCCAATAATCCTCTGCGATCTCTCGATACTCCCCAACCAAGTAACCTTCCGAGATCTGTAACCTCCTTCAATTCTGCTCCCTTATTATTTGCTGACTCTATTTGCTCCACTATTAGTGGCTACATCTTTAGCAGTCCAGGCCATAAACACTAGAAATCTCTTCCTAAACTCTACCTCTATTTCTTTTTACTTTAGTTCTTCATTCAAAAAAATTCCAATCTTAAAATCTTCATTCAAAAAAAAACCTCATGTGTGTTGGTATCAAACTTTCTTTGATAGTTGCCCCTGTGAAGTACCTTAGAATATTTTACCACATTGAAGATGTTCTATGAATGCAATTGTGTTACTACTTTTGAGTTAGTGATTCATATGGCTTGGGGTGGATTGCATAGTTGAGTGAACCTGCTTTGCATTCTGTGAATGTTGATGAAATAATTTTCCTTCCTTCACCTGCCTGCCACCCTCTACTGAGGTTATACTTATAGATTTCTGGTGCCTATCTTATATACTTCTTCATTGTAGTCATTTGCAGTTAGACATTGAGGCACAGCAATTTCCTTGTAAAATGAACCTCTTTTAAAAGCCTGGAAATAAAAAGCTGGTATCATTCAGAGTGGCCATGGGTCCCTGACATCCTTTCAGGGAAGGAGTTCTGTTACTCAGTTATCCATCACTAGGGTAATAAGTACTTATCATACTACCAAAGCACTCCTATCAAATATTACCATCAATAATAATGTCCTGAAACACACCACTGGTCATAGCATATTTCATTTCAAGAACAAAATATTGGGATGCTGAAAATCTGACAGAAAATGCTGTAAATACTCAGCAAGTCAGACAGTATCTGAAGAGGGATTATTTTTCTGTTTGTTCTCCATTCTTGCCGGCAGACTCAACAGCGGGTCAGGGTTATTGTTTCATGTAGATGATCTTTCATTAGATCATTGACCTGAAGCATTCACTTTGCTTCTCTCTCCACAAATATTGTTTGAACTGCTGAGTATTTTCTGATTTTATTTGTGATTTCCAGCATCTGCCTTTGAAAAATGACTGTCTTTCATAATTTGCCCAAAGATCATGTGGCTGGTCTTTAACAACTAAGGTCAATTTACATCAGCACATTGATGCTTCTTGTTAACAGCTCAGGATTCACAAGGTTGGGACGCAATTTGTGTGCACATGAGGTTCTGACGTGTTGGGTTACGTACCTGTAATTACTCAAGAGAATTGATCTCCTAGTGTCTGCAAAGCTGAAGTACACCTGGTGTTGTCTCTAGTGAGACTAAACTTTTGCAAAAATGGTAATTGCTGGCCGGCTGTTTTATTCCTCAACTGATCTAATGCTGTAGCATAATCTGATTCTTTGGTCGACCCATCGTAAGTTCCCCTCCATTCTGAACTTTGCTGAAGGTCTTCCCCTGCTATGCTGCTCACTGCCTGCTCCTTGAGGATTGTCTCTCACTGGGTTTCAGGTGCATTTGTGCTGGGACCCCTTCATTACTGGGGCTAGGTGTCTACTTTTTGTGTCTGCACTTTGGTAGTCAGCCTGCAACTTCAGATCAGGAAGAAAATGCAGCAAGTCCAGAGAAACCCGGCACAGAAACTGGGTGCATTTGACTCAGGACAACCATGGAGCCAGTTATCTAGGTCTTGCAGCATGTAGGCATAGACCTCGTCAGTTTCTGAGGGTTTAAGAATGGAACTGAAAATTGTGCAATCATCAGTGTCCTTCTGAAGCAGTTGAAGATAGTTTGGTCTATGACTTAGCTTTGAGGAACTCCTGCAGTAATGTCCTGGGCTGAGGAGATTAAGCACCAACAATCACAATTTTTTTCCTTTGTGCAAGGTAGCCTCTGCTATCTGAGGTACCCAATGTCTGAATGTTCCTGTAAGGAATGTTATGTTTGTGCTCTCCATGATCTTCAACCTTATCCCCAGCAAAACTGCAAGGAACCAAGAAACTCTCTAAGGCCAGGAGTAACAATGACACTTGAGTGCAGGGACTCACTTGTGGGAGGCTCCAAAACAGGCATGTCAATATTGGCTTGGCTGTCACAGTGAGTTGTATCTGCCCCCTTTTCCCACTGGGCAACTGTACTTTGGTGCTGGCTAAGTAAACTGGCTGGTGGATGTGTTTGATGGCTTGGTCCATGATCAAGTCACCCTCAGGAGGGGGGAGTTTTGAAACACTTGATAGTTCAGAACCATTTCTGTCTCACCAGAAATGGAATGACAACCAGGCCAGCACTGAACCTTCACTGTCACATGACTCTGGATCAAGGCTATCAGACTGATGAGAGCCATCTTGAATAAATATAAATGGAGTGAGGAAGAAGGAAATCATTATTATTTCACACTACCATGTTGGTTTTTGTTAGTTCCTTTTATTAATGGTTGGTTAATAAAGCACAGCATGTCAGATGATATATCTGAGGATATGGTGCATGGCAGCTAGTCTTCTACAATAACTCTCACTGGAGGGTTGGGTATTAGTCTTGGTTGGCCAGAAAAGGAAGTATGTCTGTGTTGTTGGTTTCGAGAGCAGGCATGACCGATAAAGGCTCTTATTCAATGGGTTGCAAATCCCATGAATGTAAGCACAGCACAGATGAGAGCCACCTTGTTGCTAAATAACAGCTTTCACGTGCATGCTTAGTGCAGGGTTTTGCCAAGATTTATATGGCCAATTTGACAGAACTGGAATGAAGTTAGCATTGCACAAGGGTTGATGATGTTAATTACTGCACCGTCTGTACTTCTGGCATTTGCTTACAATACATACTTCAGAATGATCCAGCTTTGATGATATTGCAGGCCACACTGACAACTGTGCACTTGACACTGCAACGTGAGTTGATGACATTGCAAAGGAGCTGACCTTCCTGATCTCTGTCTGTCTGCAGCTGCACCCATCCAGGCAGCTGGAAAATGTTCCGTCACACTCCTCACTTTGATACGGTAGATGATGGAACGATTTTGAGTCACTCACCACAGGACACACAGCCTTTGACCTTTTCTTGTAGCAACAGTTGTTTTTCAGGTCAATTATGACTTGGTCATAATTATGAAGTGGGGTTCAGCACTGGTGAGACAGTTGAATGTCAGAGGAGGTGGTTAGAAATAGCCAATGCCTGACACATAAATGACAAGTTACATTCATGCCACATATCAGCCCATGTCTGAATGTTTTTTAGGCATTGCTCCACGCAGGCATGGACTGCTTAAACTTTTGAGGAGTTGCAAATGGAATTGAATATCGTACATCATCAGTGAATCTCTCCATTCCTAACCTTATGGTAGAAGGAAGGTGATTGATGAGGCTGCTGAAGATAGTTAGGCCTAGGACACTGCTCTGAAGAACTCCTGCAGTGAGGTCCTGGGACTGGTGTGATTGACGTCCAACAATCACCACAATCTTCTGTGTGAGGTATGACTCCAACCATTGGAATACTTTCTCTGTGATGCTAATTGACTTTTGTTTCACCAGGGCTTTAAACTAAATGAGGGCATGGGGAGGGTGTGTGTGGTTCAGTTTAAGAGAAATCTAGAATGTCAAAGAGAAAAGACAAGGAACCAGTGCAGGACATTGAAATGATCACCAAATTATGTCAGATAGAAGCAGAACACATGCACAAAAGAGTGCACTATCAAAATACGGTGAAGGTGAGAAAAAAAGTCAAAGACATCATGGAATGAAAAAGTGCTGCAATGTTAAAATTATTATAAAGTCCAATATAAAGATGCTGTATCTGAAAGTACAAAGCATGCATCGTAAGGAAAATGAATTAATGATGCAAATAAATGGACACAATATAACTGCCATTATGGAGATGTGGCTGCAGGGTGATCAAGACTGTAACTTGAATATCCAAGGATATTATATATTCAAGAAGGTCAGGAAAAAGGAAAAGGAGGTGGGGGTGTCATTGCTCATAAAGGATGAAATCAGAGCAATAGTGAGAGAGGATAAAGGCTCAGTAAATCAAGATTGAGAATCAGTTTGGCTAGAGAGAAGCAGCATCAAGGGACAGAAGGAATTGGTAGTAGCTGTCTGTGAACCCCCAAACATTAGTGGTAATATAGGGGATTGCATTAAACAGGAAATTAGAGGTGCATGTAACATGGGTACCACTGTAATCACTAATGACTTGAATCTGTATATTGGAATTAAATCGTTGTGGAATACATTGAGAAAGAAAAACCACTTTCTATGCCACCTGCACTTTCCTGGCTGTTTGCAGGCAGTTCAGTTTGACACATGGTCAGGTTCCATCGAGCCTCAAGCTGAGTAGCCAAACTTTTCCTGGAGCTGTCTCCTCCTGTAGGTTGTTTCATTGTCCACAACTATTCTTGACTAGATGTGGCAGCACTGCTGAATTTTAACCTGACCCATTGGTTGTAGGCTTGCTTCTCTTTGTGATTTACACGTATGTAATCCTGTTTTATATCCTTTGACACCTCAATTTTGAATGCCCTTTATGGTGTACTGGCATGTACCATTGAACCAGGGTTGGCCCCCGGCTTGATAGCGGGGGAGAGTGACGTATATGGCAGGGAAGCAGGTTACAGAATGTGGTGGAGTACAATTGCATGGCTAGTGATTGCCCAGGGCACCACATGAATCCCCAGTTTTGAGATATTTTCTGGTCCCACACAACATAATGCAGGGTGTTCTCATTGCAAAGACAGGACTTTGTCTCCACAAGGCCTGTGAAGATGTGACAATACCCATGCTGTTGAGGATAGCTGCATCTTTAGAAGGTAAGTTGGTGAGGAATGTCAAGTTGCTGCTTGCTCAGTGCTTGCCACAAACCCAGGCTGGTATCATCTCTGTCAGTGGAGCTGCAGCATAGCCACTCCAGGAGTTTTGCCTTGAAGGGACAGACTGACCATATCAACTTACTCAGGGTTAACAGCTGGTCCAGACTCTCTTGCTTGCTGTCATCTAAAATCTCTGAGGTAGAGGTCAGAAAGGTTTGAGAGACTTGTGTAGCCTGGCATGGAAGGAACTGCTGCTCCTTAACATGTCCAGGATATTACTGAGCTGCACACACAAAATGCTGGAGGAACTCAGCAGGTCAGGCAGCATCTATGGAGGGAAATACACAGCTGACGTTTCAGGTCAAGACCCTGCTCCTTCTTAAGGTTGTTGATCACAGAGCTCCTTCTGTGTACCTTTTGGAAGAAGAAACATGAGTACGTCTCATCCCACTCCATGAAGCAGATCAGATTTTCGGGATCGGAAAATGCTTTTGACACTGTGCTCAACCATAGATTCAATCTTTGAGCCTATTTTTAATATGAAGATTTATGGTACAAAATCACATCGCAAGTGGTTTCCTGTGACAGAATGCCCAGGGTTTGTGTGAACTGCTTTATTAGGTCAGGAATGAGGTATGGGTCTTATCTGCTCCAGTTGCTGACTTCCATTGAGGAGAAGCAGGTTCTGTGGTTGGGGGAAGAGTCTTTGATTCCTGTTTGAAATTTGTCCTGGATCTTTGGTTTCAAGTTTGCTACTGCCACATTCCCGGAGGTGGGGTGTGGCATTCTCTGCTCCTGATTTCACGAAGCTTCAATGTACAGGACACTGCACTAACTACAGTTTCCAGACGTCTGTGTATTTTGTGTCACTGCTCTCTGTTTCCTGTGTCTGTGTTATTTCTCAAGGGAATTAGGTTTCTACCTCAAAAATAGTTTATTTGGGATGTGTTGCCAATATCACCTTCCCTTTCTCCCAGGTTGTGTTGTTTCTTCTTGCTCCTGTTTAGAGGAGATATCACAATTGTTTGATGGGGTCTCCAGCCATCAGCTACTGCTTTAACACCTCTGGAGCAGTGAGCTTCTCTATTCCTTCCTTCAGCATCCAATCCTCCCCCACCTCTGGGTTGCTTTCATCTCTGTGGCATTAGGACTGGGCTCGATGTGGCTGTTGGGAGCTCATACCATTTCTCCCCTATGCCATCTGTATTGTCCTCTTCTTCCACCTCTTCCCCCTTCTCCTCATCACCATGGTGTTTGTCATGTGGGATGGCAATGGAGGTCACTGTTATTATCTTCTGGCTTCATCAATTTGTGGTCTGACCGTGGGTTCAAGGAGAAGACAGTGATGTTGTCCATGCACAGGGAGATTTCGACCTTAGTATCGCCACTGTCTTTGCTTACATCCTTCCTACTGGACTGGTTGATACAAGATACAAGGGAGACAGAGGAGAGAGGGCAGCCTGGTCCAACTCCAGAGTTCATCAGGAAGGTTTATGTTTCCCATTCATTTGATTGGGCCTGCACTGGTGATTATTGTGTAGAGCAGACTTACCCCATTGCAGAATTGCACCCCCCCCCCCCCCCCACCAAACCCTACTA
>JAUZTB010000072.1:18394664-18404790 GCA_034780895.1 Rhynchobatus australiae
AAACTTGGGCCTCCATACACATAAATAGAGAGCACAGAATAGCTGGCAGGTTTCCTAAAGCACAAGGCATTTCACTTCCATAACTATTTGCTGACTTCCGTAACTTCTTTGATGAAATCAATGCCCATTTGTCTAGGAAACACATACTTTGCTTGCTACTCTGGTGCAGATTTTATCCTTTGCTATCAGTATAATTTCAGTGCCTGAGCTGATGGATGTGAGATGATATTATCTTGCTGCCCCTGTGTTGCCTGACCAGGTTGTAATTTCTGCATGTCTGAAATGAAAAAGGGACAAAAATAAGATTGTAGTTGTGGGAAGGAAAAGCAGTGGCATACTGACATGATCTGAAGCTTGTATGTCAGAATTTGAAGATGCAAAAATGACATTTGTGGAGGATTAGGTCTTAGGACACCTTCAACTTTTGTATTTTCAACCCCGTCTTTTGCCATTGCCTGATTAGTAGGTGATAAAATGAGGATCAGCACCTACTCTGCAATGGGCATCTTTACTCTTTCTCTGCTTAGGTGTTGCTGTGCCTGGTCATGCAGCATCATGTACTATATAAGAGAGGGAAATTTGTCAGTAATTATAATACCATTTGTTTAGATGATATGACTGTCTTGACAGAATAGCTGGGAGTGAACAAATGCTGTGATGTTTGTGAGTGTGCAGTGGTGCATATTATGTGCTTGTCCTGATTGATGTTTATGCAAGATCTTGCTTCTTTCCATCTTCTCTCACAAGGCCACCATTGCAACATCTGAAAACATTGTACAATTTCCCAAATTAACTCAGCACCTGTTCCCTCCAACTGTAAACAGTGCAAGCTAGCTTTAACTGAAGCAATCTATGCAATATTTTAGCATTGAGAAGTGTGATTAGTGGTGGCTACAAGACAATAGAAGTTGGCATGCTGTGTGCAGCATAATCATATCTGCCATCTTTGTTTTTTTGACTTTTGAAGTTAAACTCTTTCGGTACATTTTTGGACATGTTAAATTGAAAATCTCAGATTTGCTCATTGATTTCTAAATCGTTGCTCTATGACAAAGGGCATGGAAGGGGCATTTTATTTAGATCTAGCTCTGTGAAATGAGGTGGACCAAGTGTCAATGGAAGAACAATTGGGAAGCGGTGATTGTTGGATCATAAGGTATAGATTAATAACGGGAGGAAGCAAGGTGAAGCGTAAAGTTAGAGGAGGATTAACTTCAGAGTAAGAAGGAACCTGGACAGCATAAAATAGAACTACATGTTGGAAAGGAAAAACTATAATGGAAAAGTGTGTGACCTTTAAGGAGAAATGTTTTGGGTACAAGATAGATACATTTCCTCAAGGGGGAGAGATAAGAGCACCAAAGCTCTATGGGGAAAAAAAAACTGATGCTGGAAATCTGAAATAAATACATAATTCTGGAAATACTCAGATCAGGCAGCATCTAAGGGAAGAGAAACAGAGTTAATGTTTCAGATTGAAGACCTGTTGTCATAACCCTACCAAGGAAAAAGGTGCTACCAAAGTCAATAGAAAAGGAGGCAGTAAATGAATGAGGTGAAAATTCATAAGATGGAAGTAAAAGAAAAGCTGTCTGTGCTCAAAGTAAAAATAAATTGCTGGTGGAACTCAGAAGGCCAGTTAGCATCTGTGGAGGTAGAGGGATACTAGATGCAGGGTCTTGACTTGAAATGTCAACTATCCCTCTGTCTCCACAGATGAAGGGAATGAGGTAAGTATCATCTACATGAATTTTCAGAAGGAATTTGATAAATTTCTATGCTAAGATCTGGTTAGCAAAATTAAGACACGTGGAATTAAAAGGTAGCAGCATGGATCAGAAATTGGCTTGAAGGCAGTAATAGTTGATTTTCAGACTGGAGGATGGTAGACATGTTCCCCAAGGATAGTAGTGTCTATATAAGCAATTTATGCCTGAATGTGAAGGGTAGAATTTTCTAAATTTGCAGATGGTATGTAGCTAGGAAGTGTGTTAAATGGAGAGGAGCAGAATCATTAGGTTGCAAGAAGATGCAAATAACCCAGTTAAATGGGCAGACTGGCAGCAGATGAAATTTAACACTGAGAAATTTTGTGATAGAATCTGGCAATAAAATAAGAAATGATATGGACTGAAGGATGTAAAGGAACATTGGCACTTTGGTGTACATGTAATAAGTTCTTTAAAGGGGCAGGATCCAGGATTTTCAACTGAACATATAGATTACAAAAGCAAGGAAATTATTTTAAATCTGTATAAAACACAGGTTAGGCCTCAGCTGGAGTCCAATTCTGGTCACCTGACTTTATAAAGAATGTTAAAGTCATGAGAAATAGGAGCAGGAATCAGTCACGTAGTCCTTGAAGCTTTCCCTATCATTCAATGCATATGGCTGATCCGATCTTGGCATCAGCTCCACTTTCTTGCCTGTTCCCTATAACCCTGTGTTCCACCAAAGTCCAATATATCTAACCCTTAGATGTAGTTAATAACTCAGCCTCCACAGCTTTTTAGTGTTGAGAAATTCAATGATTCATGACCCTCTAAAAGAAGAAATTCTACCTCATCTCTGTCTTAAATGGCAACCCCTTATTCTGAAACTATGTTCCTTGGTTCTGGAGAAGCTGAAGAAAAGAAAATACGAATGTGGTACCAGAGGTGAGGGATTTCAGCTGTAAGGTTACAGTGGAGAAGCTAGAGTTGTTATTCCTGGAGTAAAGAAGATTGAAAGGAAATTTAGTAAAGGTATATAAGATCATAAATGATTTAGTTTAGATAGATGGAAACTGTCCCCAGAAGCATATAGTAAGGGGGCATCAATTTAAAATTTAAATGATTCAAGGGGGATGCGAGGAAAATATTTTGAATGCAGGGGCTAGTTATGCTCCAGAATACATCTGCATTCTGAAGTGTTGGAAACAAAATCAGAAAAAAATGGATAGGCATTTGAGTGAGAATAATTTATAAGGGAGAAAAAGGCTGACAGGATTGACTGCTAGGTGCTGGCATAGACATAATGGGCTGAATGGCCTCCTGTAGGTAGAATTTCATGTGGGTCTTCATGTTGAGAGTTATGAACTTGTCGAGTCCTCTAAAGTGATGGAGTCTAAGTCATTAAATATATTTAAGTAAGAGATAAATATATTTGTTAATGCTAAAGCAATCAAGGAATATGGAGAGAAATGGATAACCAGACGAGATCATATCAAATTTGGGAGCAGGCCCAAATGACTGGCTCTTGTCCGTAATTTCCATGTTTCTATAATTTTTTTCTGGTACTAATAGCAGTAAATGTATTTGTAAATAACATTTAGTTTATTGCTGACTGGCATAGAGATCTTTGGTTGAGTTGCTGAAATTGATTTATTTGATTATTTCTTGTTGAAGGGACCATTTGTAGATTTTTTTCAGGAAAACTTTACACATTTGCAAATTGTGGACAAGTGAATTATTACTAGATCATTGAAATTACCAACTCTTTGTATTTGGTAAGAAAGAACTGATCTTTTTTAAATGCTATATACAGAAAAATTTGAAAGATAAGTATTTTGAAATTTCTATCCTATTAAGTATGGATCTTACTGCTATTCCTTTTGCTACTTATGTTACTTGGCATAAAGAGTCTTATCTTGGTATTATTTAATGACTTGTTTGTGGAATATTTAATTTAAGTTAATGCATGTAGGTTGTCTGATGTTGGTCAGATTACTGTATTGTGTTGATCAGCAAGGAGTTAGGTTTCCTACTGTTATCAGCAACATTGTCCTGATATCTTGTGGAAAGTACTAATGTATCATTTTAACATGTTTTTCTCAGTTACACAAAGGGCGCAAAATATTTGTGTCACCCTCCACCTAATTGAGTTGGTGCTAAAATATTATCTGAATTGTTTGTGGAATACCATCTACCATACAAACTGATACAAAGTATTTGTTTAATATTTTTTGTAATTTCTTTATTCACCATTATTGTTGGGACTCATTAGTTTTATCTAATCTCTTCCTTTCAACATATGTACTGAAATTTAAAATCTAATTTTCTGTCCTTTACTAATTTACTTTCATATTTTCTTTCTGTTATTAGTCTGTAATATGATTGCTTGGTCTTCCTAATTAAATTTAATTTGATGTTGGGACATGTTGCATTATATTATTATTTATAGTACCACTAAAATTCTGTTACATCATACCAAGTTGCATTATCAATTGTGATTTATGAAACAGCCTCTATTTTAAATTTTAGATCAGTTTCAAAATTGATCAGTTACAAATATTCCTTTATTTGGATATCTATTAGGAGCCTTTATGAGCCTCCAGTAGATTGCTCCATCTTAAACTGTGAGTTTGGATGTACTCGTCCTGAGGAGAGCATCCATTACACCTGGATCCACTGAAGTATGAACTGAATAAATGCTTAAAGTGGAAGAAGATTTCCAAGACACAGATTCAACACATTTTCTTTCTGTTGATATTTTCCTCTGTTCTTTTTCTGGGGGTGTTGGGATCCCTGAACTCATTTTCTCACATTTACCTGGCCAAGTGGAGGTTGTTCATATGTGAGTTTTCACCGGTTGCACAGTGTGTTATTTGATTATAGGGACCACACAATTATAATTTAATATCTTCAACTGACATCCACAAATCTACATCACAGCTGAATCTGGTGGTTCCTAGCCCGTATGTGAGCAACAATCATGGGATCTTGCCTTAACATGTGTTGATAGAAATTGAAAGAAGATTGAACTGGATTACTGCAAGAAATGAGAATTGCTGCATCTCAATTGTCGTGTTTAAAGTTTATTCACAAGAACAATGACTTCACTGTTTACTTTAGACCTTCTGCTCTACTGGATTATTTAGTAATATTCAGTTACACAATACTTAACAGATTAATGGAAAAACAGAGGACATTTTATTTAGTGTTGAAAATAGATCATCAAGTACATTAGAGAGCACATTACAATGTCATAGAGAGAAACAGCACAGAAATTGGCCGTTCAGCCAACTGAGTCCATGACAACCATCAAGCACCTATTTTGACTAATCTTACATTAATCCCATTTTGTTCAGCCCATGTTCCCATCAACTGTCCTCTGATTCTACCACTCACCTATATGTAGTGGCAATTTACAGTGGCCAACTAACCTACCAATTGCACACCTTTGAGATTAAACTGGAACGCTATGCAGTCACAGGGAAAATGTCAAACTCCACACAAACAGTATTTGAGGGCAGATTTTTGCATAATGTCCTTTCTCCCTCAGGATCTGGGTTCTGATCCAGCTAAAATGAAATTAATGTTGCTGTTCCATAATGGTAGTTAATGGCTGTACTTAAGTGGGCTGGGTAATCTAAATTCATCTCCCAATAGATTTTAATTCTTCAGTACAAAACTGCATTTAGGTTCAGCATCCATTGGCAGTTGTTCAGTTTCCCAATACCAAAAATTGTATAGGGAAACCAGATGTCCTGCTAGTTTGCTGTAAGAACTATTGTGACATTAGCATTAAAGTTGCTTTCAAGTTTTGCATATACATAACCTCTATGTGCAATACAACCAAGGGTACCACATAAAAACTTTGTTAAAAAAATAGAATGTAGAATCTGTTGCATTATAATCCTTTACGTCTTGTTTCAATCATGGAATACTCCCCATGGCACACAAAGAAAACAGGGAAAAGTATTGCTCTGGTATTGTTTGGTATCACATTAAGGTTAGCATAGGGTTGGATGAAATCGACTGAGAGAAGGTCTTTGTGAGCACAGACAGCTGGGTTGAGCTGACCTACCTCCATCTTGTAAAAGTACTGTACTTCTATTTTGATCACCATGTCTGCTTTTTTTTATGCATGCTGGGAGGTTGCCTCATTTGCAGCTGTGTTTTTTGGGGGTGGGGGGGGTGTTGGAGGGGAGGTATTTTTCCATGTCGTATATCATTTTGGCCAAAGCAGTGGGTGAATGTATGGCAGCCTATTATAAATATCCGCTAATGTCAAAGGAAGTTTGAAAGACCTGATGAAGGAGAATTTTTAGCTTCTCCTGCTGTAATTTCTGCAGTGCTATGTTATTCAAATGGCTGTCAATTAAATGCATAATTTAATGTGAATGAAATTAACTTGGAAAAAACTTGAAGATAAAAAAGTACACAATAGGCAGTCTCTGGATTATGAACACCCAGTTTATGGATGCTGCCATATACGAGTGAGCTCCCATAATATTATTAATTTCAAAAGTCTGACATGCTCATATTCATTCTTTTGAACAGCAGAACTCTCTCTCCACTTTTAGTAATTGTTCTTTTTAATGCGTCTTAAGTGCTTTCAAAGCCATTTGTTACAATACTGTGGAGGTATGGTTACCATACTGAATGATTTTTTTTGTATTTTCAGCCATGTGCTTTGAAGCCCGAGCATACCTTATGACCTTTGGATGCTACATCCCCACTGTTTGAAACACTCATTTTAACTAAGGCTTCTGTGTGTTCTGAAGCTCACAATGTTAAAAGCATAATGTAACCTAAATAAAAATGAATCTGATGCTCTGTTAAAAAAATAGAGCTTTCAGTTAATCATCGCTAATACATGTACATAATGCAAATATAAATGAATGCATTATGAACATGTTGATTGGACTAGATTTTAAAATATTAATTAAAATTAAACCCACTAGCTGTTGCTGCTTTCTGCTCTCCCCTAGCTCCAGCTCCACTCCACCTGAAAATTTCATTTAATAAGGAGTATAATGGAATACTCTCCACTTGCCTGCATGCAGCTTCAACAATTCACATGAAGCTCGAAGCCATTTGCAGACCATTCACCACTTTTAACATTCATTTGCTCTGCCACAGACTCATAATGGTTACACTGGATACCATCTATAGAGTGCACTCCAGCAAATTATCTAAGCCACTCTGATGGCCCCTTCCAAAACTGTGACCACCACAATTAAGAAGGATATGGGCAGCAGCTGCATGGGAAGACTGCAGGTTTCCCTCCAAGTCACATGCCATCTTGATTTGGGAATATTTCAATCAGGCCTTCATTGTTACCACGTTGAAGGAAGTACCTTCAGCAGAAGGACTGTGGCACTTCAGGAAGGTGTCACACCATCATCTCTTCAAAGGAACTTGGGGATGGGTAATAAGTGCTGGTTTTGCCAGCCACACCCAGATTGAATTGAATGAATAATTTTGGCCATGTTACAGGAAAGATGAGATTGCACTAGAGAGGGTATAGAGGAGATTTATGAAGGGATTGCTAACTGCACAAACTGATTGCTTGGCAATTAACGTGACTGAATTATTGTCACTAGCAGTTGACTCTAGTATAGTGAGCAAAACCCAAATAGTAAAAGCACCTTTCAGTCTTTGAATTTAAATTTGCAACTGTATCTCAAAATAACTGAGCTCGTTGTTTGTTGCTGAGGGCTTGACTCATAATGAGAAAGTGTTACTTTTAACAAGGTATTTTTAGTTCACTAGTATGTTAGATGCATCATTGATGGTGCTTTGGTAAACTTTTAAAAGGGACAGTTTAATGCTGACCCTGTATTCAAGACCTGGGACAAAGTTTGTGAATATCAACTGAATATAGAATTGGAGGTCCACCTGATTCAGATCTTCCTGCAAAATTACCTGAGGCACTAAACTAACATATGAAGTTGCACAATGAACTGTGAATTAAATGGGAAACATGTAGTATCAGATAACTATTTGGAGCTGGATTATTTAGCATCTGTTCTAAAACAGTTTTAATCGGAAGAGGAGTTTCATTGGGGGGGGTGGGTGGCATCGCGAGTGGATAAAGGCAGTATTGCTGCAAAAATCATTTGGCATTCGCTGTCAAAGTTGGCCAAATAAGGTCAGTAGGTGGAGATTATTTGCAACTAAAATTGGAATGATAATTCATCAAATATTAATCTTCTGCACGACCTGTAAGAGAAATGTTGACAAAGGCAGGCAGCAAATAATCAGGTATACATGTCCATGTCATCTTAGGAAATAGTTGACCCACTTCTTTCAATTTTGTTCCTAACCCAAGAAGCAATATTTACACTATTAATTTTGAATTAACAGTCTGGGCAACATTGTTGCAGAGTTCCAGTCTTGTATTTTATTGTCTAGCATTTTGCCATTTCTTCATTACTGAACATTTTAAAACTTTTATTGGCATTAGTTCGACTACCAACAGGAAAAAGGCCCTTGTTAAACTCTTTGGAAAAAATTGCTTTGTGAAGACTGTCAGAGGCAGAGAATTGTCTTCCTTTGTTTGAGTTAAGAGCAATAAGGTATAACTGGTATCAGCTGCTTGTCGGTATTATTTTTCTACACACCTTTCTTTCCACCGAGGCTTTGCCATCTTCTTTTGCTGAACCCCAAATCACTAGTATTTAGTGTTACTACATGATTGCTTTGCCCATTGTCTTTGTTTATTGATTCTCCTTCCAGAGGTAGCTGTTGTTTTTTATTTATTCATCAAAACTCTTCAAATTGCTTGTTACCTTTTGCTTTAAGAAAAACAATCCCCGTTTATTTTTAAGTTTTCTTTCTTTTGCATCTTTCTAGCAAATCACTTCAGCTTATCATCCTTTCCTAAGCATGATGCTTAGAATTGATTACTATGCTCCAGTTGAAGCCAAGCCAGCAATTTTTAAAGCTTTTATAGTTCCTTAAACTTACTTCTGCATAACTAACTATACCAACCTTTCCTCTTGGAAATTGTACTTTCATAAATTTGTTATGAGCTGACCTATTCCCACAGCTTTTAAGAAGTGGGAAGAGAAATTCAATTAAACAATTTAATAGATATTTTGCTTGTGCAAATGGATATCATAATAAACTCTATAACGCTAAAGTAATTTCTGATTTAGTAAGTTTGTAAAATACAATACTTGCAAATGTCAAATAGAATATGTGGAAGTGAATTAGTTGTAAGTAGAATCAAAATGGTACTAAGCAATAGTTAGTCTAATTTTCAAGTTAGTAGACCCATTTGTTAGAATCAAAAGTATTGCTAAATCAAAAGTATTGATTCTCCCTGCTGGTTGACCTCTGATACATATCTTAACAAAATGATATTTCCATCACTTATCTGAATTCATTAATAAATTGATACAAGACAATGCCCATCTGTTGTAGTGAGATAAGAAACAGTCTTACACATCTCCAATAACATCAAAGGCCTCAATGGCAAGCAGAAGAGACAGTAATGACTGTAGTATTAAGAGATAAAGAGAGGCCTAAATTAAGATGGAAAAATACCTGAGTGATGAGGCTTGGTTATCAGACTCTTGTGATGAGTGTGGTCCTTGTATGAACCATCAGTAACAGTTAATTTCCATACTCCTGTTTTAGCTGATTGGCTCAGTAGTACTCACCAGGATGCCACACAATTGGTGAACTGAAAAAATCAAAGTGATACTGTGGCAACCAATAATCCATCTGAAATGGGATGAAGATGGACAAAATAGGTCTGACCTAGACTGGAACGAATAGGAGAGAGGTTGGCTTGGAAATGGGATACAACTCCTTTCCAAACCCTGGACAGCACAACAAGCGGGATTGCAGACAGACTCTGGGACCAACACTAGCAAGGAGAAAACCTGAGTCTTGAACTCAGAGACAAAGGGAATGCATGAGTTTGACTGAAACTGTTCACTTTGTGTTTTGTGCAAGTATGAGTGACGTATTGGGTCTTTGCAATCAAGAGTCTGAATAAAGCTAAGTCTTACTTTCACCAATTGTAGAGGTTGTTTAGGGAGTACATGCATTGGCTTATGAATAGGTTTGTCCCATTGAGACACAGTAAGGATGGTAGAGTGAAGGAACCATGGTTGACAGGAGATGTAGAATATCTTGTCAAGAGGAAGAAAGAAGCTTGCTTAAAGTTTAGAAAGCATGGATCAGACAGGGCTCTGCAGTGTTACAAGGTAGCCAGGAGCGAGCTTAAGAATGGACTTAGGAATGCTAGAAGGTGGCAAGAGAAGGCCTTGGTGAGTAGGATTAAGGAAAACCCCAAGGCATTTTACATGTATGTGCAGAACAGGAGGATGACTAGAGTGAGGGTAGGACCAATCAGGGATAAAAGAGGAAATGTGCCTGGAGTCGAAAGAGGTAGGGGAGATCCTTAA
>JAUZTB010000072.1:18674703-18687926 GCA_034780895.1 Rhynchobatus australiae
AGCTCTACTTGTGACTGTCAGCTCCATTTAACAAAGTTTCATTGGATCAGACTTTTTCCCCAGTCCGAGTCAACTAAACACATTCCTGTAAGCTCTACTTGTGACTGTCAGCTCCATTTAACAAAGTTTCATTGGATCAGACTTTTTCCCCAGTCCGAGTCAACTAAGCACATTCCTGTTCACTCTCAATTGCAAACAGTCTCAATGGACCAAACAGAATAAATGTCAAAACCTTCCCATGCATTCCAACCATTACTCAATTAATGAATGTTAAGACAACCTTGTCTGTTACATTACTTGGGCATATTGCTAAACTGCTAAATGTACTGTGTATTGCTGTATTACCCTAAATTGAACAGTGTGGCTGCTAGTGTGATGTTGACTTTTGCACAATGATGTATACTAGCCTTGTTTACAGCATTGTCTGTTCTAGTTTAGGGTGAATCAATGATTGTGGGGTGCAGGAGTATATTTTACCTGCAATTAATTGAAATCCTTGCTTTTACATTAAGTATTCCCTTGTATGCAAAATCTCTTTTTTAAAGAAAATATTCTATTTGTGAAACTGAGGGCAGGCTCTGTGACATTATGAGCAACTATTAAGAAATAGAAAACCATGAAATCACTTTGAGTGGCTGTTGGATGGGAGGGGTAAGAAATGGCCAAAAAGTCTCATTGGGACTTTATCAAAATATATTCACGAACTGTGTGGGGAACTTTACTCTGTGCTGTACCTGCCTTAGGAGTATTTCATGGTACAATTGGAGTGATCTTTGGAACGGTACAGCAGGGAAAGAACAATGCAGTTAGTCCCCTCAACTGCTCTTTTCCCCATTGCCCTGCAATTCTTATGTGACTTTATCCAATTTTTTCTCTCTTTGTAAGGCTTCTATTGAATACGTTAAATATGTCATCTTTTGATTCTGTTTAATCCTGTGCTGCATCTATCCTGGAAGTGTGTAATGAAACAGTGTTGATTATACTTATTGCAAATAGGAGGAATAACTCCTTCACTCCTGTTTTCTTTTTAAAGATATGCAAGACCATTTTTCTGAACACAGCAAGAAAATTCTACATGCTTTGAACAAACAACGTGAAGATGGTAAATTTTGTGATGTAACTCTGGACCTAGGAGGTTACTGTTTAAAGGCACACCGCAGTATCCTGGCATGTTGTAGTAATTTCTTCCACAATATCTATGGAGCTGGCACATCTGCTGAAGTCAACCTTCCTGAGAGTTGCTCTGGTGTCTTGGGCCTTCTGTTTGACTTTATTTACACAGGTGAGCTTCATTTGACACAAACAAATGTCTCCAAGGTACTAAGTGCAGCAGAGGAACTTTCAATCCCTGATGCTATTCAGGCTTGTCGCCATTATCAGCAGAAGTTCATCAATGATGAGAGGAGGAGTGATGAAACCATAAGCAGCCAACAAACAGATGAATGTGAACCTGCAAAGGCACCAGTAGATACTATAACACAAACTGAAGTTCTCGAGGGACAAATCACAAATAATGATTTTGGACAATTTGGCAAAAGGAGCACCAGATGCAATAAAAAACAAAAACTTGAGTTGCTAACTGAGAAACAGAATGACAAAATAAGATCCCTTGCTGTTCAGAAAAGATCTAAAAATTCCTTGACATCCCACAGAAGCCCAAGTTCTAAACAGCTGAAGAAAGCCAAAGAAGGTGATTCAGGAGACAGCAGTGAAGAGAACTGTCATGAGAGCACCAGTGGCAATAGTGACCCTAGCTTGGATATGGACATTGTGAAAGTGGAGGACAATGAGGAAGATGCAAACAACAAGGGAGAACTGGACCATGATTATATTCCATCTAGACACAATTGTAGGAAACGGAGAAAAGCTGGCGTGCTAGATAACACAGCGTTAATGCTGGGCACATCTAAGCGCAAGGCCTCGGACCCATCAAACAGAAAGAATGAGCCCATTGAGTGTCCAACTTGTCATAAGAAGTTTCTCAGCAAATATTACCTCAAAGTTCACAACAGGTAAATTCACAGGCTTCTTGATCCCTTTTTTTTAGTTGTTGAAGTTAACAGACATGTCATATCACAGTGGGGAATGATAGCAACCCAATAGCAATTGTTGGTGGTGAGATGATTTAGAATCATCTGAGATCAAGGGTCAGTTTGCTGGCCTGAAACTACTCCCAAATATCCATTTTCTTTTGAAGTGAAATAATGTACCATGCTCTCATTCTGTTTTGTCTCTTGGGAGAAGAGAACATTTTTATAAAAGAACTCGAAGCACCATGGGATTGGAGTAGGGGACGATGGTGGTGTGGGGAGAGGTGTGTGATTGTGGGGAAGCAAACCTCATGACTGAGCAATGTAGGTGTATAGTCAGATCTGAGCAGCAATCTGAATATTATCACCAGAGGACTGTTACATATTTCAGACAAATCAAATGTCATTAATAATGCAACTGGGATCCCTGCACTTTGAAACTCACCTTGCTTTCTCAGAATTTAAATGGCAGAACCATTATATTTCCACATTCTTGACCCATGGCTATTGATTCTTATTTTATGATCTAGAATGTTTCTACTGGTTTGTGTTTCTTGATACTTGAGCATGATTTTTTAATTTATAAATACTATTAAAAGAAGTTTCATGACATCCAAAGCAGAGAATATGATTGTAGTTCCTGTACTGTGTTTGATAGTTGTAATGCTATTTGTATTCAAGGAAAATGTAATTATCGTATGGGGGCAGGGGTTGCGATGATGTGTCATTTTAAACCAATAAGACACAATGTGGCCTTAATTTTTCTGTTGCCTGGGCTTTTATTTTTAATATCAAAGTACTTTGAGAAATTATACTGAAGAATGTAATTGCCTGGATACACATATTTGGATGATTATCCTCCTGGGTTTCTGTTGCTCTCACTCATTGCGTTTTAAGTTTTCAGGATGTGGGCATGGATGATAAAGCCAGCATTTACTGCCCTTAAGAAGGTGGTGATGAGCCACTGCAGTCCCTCTGGTGAATGTACTTCCACAATGCTTTTGGATATGGGATGGTGAATTGTGGAGGAACCTGCAGGTGGTACTGTCCCATGCTGCTGCTGTCCTCATCCTCTTTGGTCGCAGAAGTCATGAGTTTGAGAGGTGCTTTAGGAAAAGCCTAGGCAAGTCTCTGGTTTGTTGATGGTGCATTGATGGTGAAGGGAATGAATGTTTAGTGGGAGTTGAATAATGTGCCTGCCGTTTACTCCACTGTCTTGTATGGTGTTCAAGTTACTTGGATGTTGTTGGTGCCGAACTCATTCAGGCAAATGGAGAATATTTCATTGTGCCATGGTAGATGGTTGAAAGGTTTTAGAATGTCAGGGGATGTCATTTTCAGCAGGTTAGCCAGACTCTGAACTATTCTGTTCGCCACTGTATTTGTGGTTGATCCAGATGAGTATTTGGTGATCTCCGGATGTTGATGTCAGGGGACTCAGCAATGGTAATACCACCAAATATGAAGGTGGTTTAGACTCCTTTATTGGAGATGGCCACTTTAGTGGAACATCGTTGGTTGCCATTTATCACCCTCTGCCTGAATGTTGTCTTGGTCTGCTGCACATAGGTATACATTGGTTCAAGACTCCTTGATGCCACTCTTGTCCAAATACTCCCTGATTTCAAGAGCATTCTCTCTCCCCTCGCCTCTGGAATTCAACTCTTTGGACCAATGCTGTGATGAGGTCTGGAGCTCTTTTTAGTTCTGGTGAAACCCAAGCAGGGTGTTGGTGAACATGGCGTATCACTAGCTCATTAGCTGAGGGAAGATGGTAGGTGGTAATTGGGAGGTGTTTTGCCCACGTTTGACCTGATGCAAAGAGATGTCATGGGTTCTGGAGTCAATGTTGTGGACTCTCAGAGCTACTTCCTCCTGACTGTATGCCATTGTGCTGCCCTCTTTCCCCCATCTTGGATCTGTCATGCATAATTGTTCCTACCAATTATGAAAAGGTATGAATCTGAATATGATGTCAAACCGTGAATATGTCAGGCTGTTGCTTGGTTTGTCTGTGAGGCAGTATCTGAATTTGGATACCAGTCACCAGATCATTTAGTGAGGACATTTGCTGTGTATGAATTTAGTGCCTAGGTCGATGCCAGATGTTCTGTCCAGTTTTATTTCTGTGCTTTGGTATAGCAGGTGTGATAAGAATGGTTTACTAGAACAGTTCAGAGGGCACTTTTTGACCATCTTGCTGTGGGTCTGGTGTCCTAAAAGAATGGCAGACTTCCTTAACAGAAGAACATTTTAGTGAGTCAGATGGGTTTATATTTAGATATTTATTTGTCACATGTACATTGAAACACAGTCTTTTTTCATTACTGAGAATGTGCTGGGGGCAGCCCACAAGTGTCACCACTCTTCTGGCGCCAACATAGAATGCCCACAACTCCTAACCCGTATGTCTTTGGAATGCGGAGAACACTGGAGCACCTGGAGGAAACCCACGTAGACACACGGGGAGAACGTACAAACTCCTTACAGACAGCAGTGGGAATTGAACTGCTGGCGCTGTAATAGTGTTACGCTAACTGCTATACTACTGTGTCACCATACAATATTTTTCATGGTCATTACTAAGTGTAGTTATTTTCTTTAACTTTCAGATTATTAATTGAATTTCCATGATGACCATTGTAGGATTTGGTACTGACCTGTATTGTTAATCCAGGTTTCTGGGGGTACCAGTAACTTGCCTAACTTAACCACTGTACCAACATCATTCCCCAATGGTGCAATGAATGTGCCTTGAGACTGACAACAGTATTGACAAGTTTTTTTACTCCAGACCTATGTCCACATGGGACTACTGGAACCTTCTGTTGAGCTTGCAGGAATAGAAAATTTTGTTACAGTGCACCAAGGGTCCATTGCCCTTTCGTTTACTATCTAATTTGCCCTATTCTGTTCGTAAAAGGAAATCTGCAAATGTCTCCTCTTCAATTTTTCATTAACCACCTTCTACCTCTTTGATAATTATCACTGAATCTGCTTCCATCAACCCACCTTCAGTGTCTCTAAATCATAATACTCCAAACAAAATATTTCTTTCCTGCTATTGCCTCTGGTTCTTTCTCTAATAGTCTTCAACCACTGGAAATAGTTTTTCCTAATTAGTCTCTTCTCTTGACTTTGGCGCCCTCTGCTGTAAAGAAGCATTTCTGAGAAAAATACTTTAAATTTAAAAGCCATCAGTCCTGCTGTTGATAGCAATATTCCCATATAATAAATTACAGGAAAAAAATGTATTAGCATGTTATATCTAGGAAACAATACTTACTATGCTCAAAGAATGTTACTGAATCCATGTTGTTGCATATTTCTGACATGACAATCAATTCCTAATTAACAAATGATTTCTTCTGATCCTGAAATAATGATTACAAGATCATCACTTCTTCAGTAGCCACCTAAGCCTATTACCTGCACCACCAAGAAGGTCCAGGGGTAAACCACATCGCAGTCTGATTTTTAAATGTATGTAGGCCACTTCTACATAATTAAACGTAGTTTGCCACTGCCTTGTTGGGGACCTCTGGAGATGGCCAATAATTGGTGGCCTTTCCAGAAGTGTCCAGGTGAATTAATTGAAAGGAAAATTGAAAAGAAAGCTTGTTTAACTATTTTAACTAACCCAAATCAGAACAGTAGCCACTTTGGCTTCAGTTGTTCAAAGTTTTGCCTTCCAATTTTGTTCTGTGTCAATCTGAGGAACCTTAGTGACTTTAGTCCCAAGGTTTGCATTTTACTAGTTTAAATCTGTATGCCATTATTTTATTCTTGTGGTTTAGTTTGGAGTATATTCTGGACCATTTTTCTTTCATTGTTTACTATCTTACCTGCTTGGTCTTGGTTGGATAGAGTAAGTATTTCTTGTGAACTAGACATCAGGTGGTTGGGAACCACTTCCTGGGCTTGGATGTTCTTATTAGTTCTTCAACTGTTAAAATCAATTTAGGGTAGTTGAGGTTAATTCTCCCCTTTTTTTTTAATCCCCCATTGTACCTTTTTCCTGCCGTACAACTGGCCACTGTCTTTTCGAAACAATTTTGTAAATACAGAATGTGTTTGTTGGAAACTGAAGAAAAAATAATTTAGTATGTTAACTTCTAAAGAAAACCACTCTTTATACTGTTGACATTGTGTATTTCCTGTTTGTATTCCTAATATTGAGGTGGCCTTTATTTAATATTGCAGTAACTCTTGTATAAACTAACAAATTCCTAATGTGTTTTGCCTTTAGAAAACACACAGGAGAGAAACCCTTTAAATGCAGCAAGTGTGGAAAATGCTATTTCAGGAAAGAAAATCTACTTAAACACGAGGCTAGGAACTGCATGACCAGGACGGGTGTGGTATGGAAATTAGGTTTCTAAGTAGATTTTTCAGTTACCAGGATTTTTTATTTTTGCCTGAATTTGTCACTGAAAAACTTAATTTGCATCATGTTTAACATTAATGCATTTCTGGCACCAACTAGACCTTGAAGGTCTCGCTTTGCCTATTTTGAACAGTTTATTTGAATTGCGTGGGCCTGGAGATGGCTGTTTTAATAATTAATACTGTTGTCTTGTGGGAGATAAATCCTATATTAGAATGATCTGTTTCAATCAGCAATTTGAAGTTTAAGTAAATTGATAGGAATAGGGATTAAAGAGAAATTTGTACTGCCCTATTTACAGTCTCCAGACATTTCTGATTGCTTTACAGCCAAGAAAATATTAATTTAAAGTTTAGTCACATAAGTAAGAAATATAGCAGCTGCCACAATGGCTGTGTGAGAAGTATGAAAAAGTGTTTTATGTTTGTGGAATAAACACTGATCAGGTCAACAAGGGAAACTACCTGCTATTCTTGGAAGTGGTACGTTGAATCTTTTAGCACCTGAGGAAGCAGACAAAACCTCAATTTAATGTCTTTATTTGGGGGTGTGGGGTGTGGTTTGAATTGTGTAGCCCTAGAGTCCAGGTGCAAGTTCTCTACCTCCATCTCTGGAATAGGTCTGAACCTCCATCCTTGCAAGTGAGAGTGCTACATATTTGTAGCAAAACTTCACATCTGTCTGCACTCCGAAATGGCCCCTTGAGACTCCTTTGTAGGTACCTGCTTTGTAATAACATTTAAATATCATGACTCTATCTAAAAATAAATTCTGTTCTTTGGCTCTGTAGTCTGGCCCCTCTTCTCCCAAGCACTGATTTCAGAATCCTGTCCTTTTATTCCTGTATTACAACAGTGACTGTATTTCAAAAATTACTTGTCTAACTCTGAAGTGTTTAGAATGTTCAGACTGTGAATGGAGCTTTATAAATGCAAGTCTTTTTAATTCTATACATGGGCTCAACCCTACATCCTAGCTTGCATTGTGTAGTCTTCGGCCTGAGGTATCTGTCCTTGTGTGGATATCAGTCACAGGATCCTTACTGTGTAGATGTCTTTCCCCCCCCACCCCAGTAAGCTTCATCTGCATTGGTATTTTTTCCCCCACTTTTTAGAAACCTCCAAAACTTCTGCTTATGACTGTACCTTCTATCATCTGTAAACTCACTCATGTCCATTCTGTCCTGTGTAAAGTGCTTATAGGGGATGTTTTATTCTGTTAATAGGTATACAAATGCTTGAGAGCAATGTGGAAACTGGCCTGTTGAGCAGCTTTTCTTTATACAGTTATAGTTCTGATAGTATACAGTTATAGTTCTGATAGTAATTTTAAATACTTTACTCTCCTGCAGGTTTATACTTGCCCTGAGTGTAACCAAACGTTTAAAGGAAGGATTGAGCTAAGGAACCACTTGGTATCTCACACAGGTGAGATGCCCTTTAAGGTAGGTCTGGCAGCCCTCATTATTTGCAAGCTGTCTGATTTGGACTGAGTTAACTGATCTCAGATGAGTTAGCAGTTGGAAATACAATTAGACCTGGGATGCTGGGGTTAGACAAGGCGGAGTGGTGTGTGGAAATAAATTTAATTCTGAATCATTTGATGTATGCTACAAAAGTAAAAGACATGGGACTGATCCTTGGAAGCAGACTGCAGATAGTCTTCTAGCCCCCAAAACCTAGGTCAACCATTATCCTTTGCTTCCTTTCACCAAAACAAATTTAATCAAAATTGTTACTTTTCCTTCAATCCTATAAGTTTTTTCATTATAGATCGGTGTGCCACATGAAAAATACAAAAAAACTACAGACTCTGAAAATTGGAAATAAAAACAGAAAATGCTGGAAACGCTCAACAGGACGGGCAGCATCTATGAAGAGGAAAAGAATTAACATTTCATACCCAAGGCAATGGGAATTGTGAAAGAGTAAAAACAAGTTAAAGCTGCAGGGAAAGTTGGGGAGGCATACAATGAACAAAAGGAATATACCTGTGGTTGGAGGAGACAGATTTGTGTTGCTTTGTTCTGTGTATTGCTGTTAGTAGGGTTGTGGGACATGCCGAGCAGGTCAGGCTCTACAGATGGAGAGTGAAAAAACTGAGAGAGAGAGAGAGTCACAAATGGATGACTGGCAGAAATTACCATTTCTGATGCAGAAAGAAAGAGCAAGTTACCTATAGTTAGAGAATTTGAAGTTGCGTTCGGAAGACTGTAGTGTACCCAGGCAGTTGTTGAGGTGTTTAGCAAGTTTGCATTGTTCCTCATTATAATAGTGCAAGAGACAACAAACAGGTCAGTGTGGAGTGGAGAATTAAATTGGAATCACATTGGTGCTCCTGTGGACTGAATCCAGGTGCTCTGCAAAGCAGTCACCAATCTTTATTTTGTTTCTCCATTGTAGAAGGGACCACATTGTGACCATTTCTGTTTGGACTCCTTTGTACTGAAATGTATACCATTAAACACTGGCAAAATCCTTTTTTATCTTTTTCCAACCATGGTTTCCTCTGCCTCCAAAACCTGGTTACTATTCATTTGCTTTTCATTTGCACCTTTGGTTCTCGTCTTTTCTTTCTGAATCCATTTCTGTTTCCACCCCCCTCCAAAGCAAATTAACACTTCTCTGGTCTAAGGAGAAAACCATATGGAGAAGCCAACTTCAAAATTCATTATCCCTGTTACCTTTCCAGTAAATTGGGTCGACATTCCTTTCAAAGCTTTGGTATCCTTAAAGTGACCAAAGTTGACCATAATACTACAGCAGAAACCTAAGCAGTTTTGTAAAATTTTACATTATTTACAGAAAGGTAATGGAAAGTCTAAAGAGCATACTGAATAAATAGAAGTCCGTGAATATTACAATATGCTTACTGAAGGAACCACACACTCTTGAGGTGTAGATGTGGTAAAAGGATCACTGCGCTACAAATGACTATTCTTGTGTTGTAGAACAGTGATGTGCAGAGAGACCACCATCCTATACTGCCAAACATGCTTTTATTACTGGTAACACATCTCTTTGCATTTCTGATGTTCTGTGTGTTTTTAATCCTTTCAGTGCCCCTCATGCCCTCAGCAGTTCATGCAGAAGAAAGATATGCAGAGTCATATGATCAAATCTCATGGAGCACCAAAACCATTCCCGGTGAGTAACAAATGTAAGTTTAATATTTATATTTCATTAGTGGAGCATCAGAGAACCCCACATACAGGGTTCTAGTGATATTAATTCAGACAAACCAGGAATAGCTTCATCATTAGATACCCATGAGGCGAATCACCAGCTGAAGAGCTTAGAAGGGACATGACAATGAAAAAGGGATGGATAAAATGGTAAGATGTAAATGGTGTGGGATAGGAATGAGCAGTACTATGAAGAAGTTTACTGTTTCTTCTGTCCCTCAGTAAAGGGTGATTTGATTCTACTCCAAATTAGTGGATTCTCAGGTGGCCTTGCAAACTCAGCCACAGGTGGTGTAGGAAGTGCATGACCAAGTAGCTGTGTAGTGTATGAGGTGTTTATGAACCTTCTGCCACTTCTGCTGCTCTTCTGTGTGTCCCTTACAAGATTCACAGTGCAGTCTTAGATGCTCCTTCTTCATAGAGTCACACAGGATGGAAACATGCCCTGCTGCCCTCTAAGTCCCAGATGATCATCAAGCATCCATTTACGCTATACCATTTCATTCTCCCCACAGTCCCCTAACTCTCCATAGATTCTGCCCCTCATCTACACACTTGAGGCAGTTTACAAGGCCAATTAGCCTACCCAACTGGAGGACTATGGGATGTGGGAATAAACCAGAGCACTTGGAGAAAATCCACACAGCAATGCAAACTCCACACGGAAAGCACTGGTGCTCTGGATTGAAGTTGTGAGGCAGCAGCTCTACTAGCTGCTCGGCTGATTGTGAGCAGTCATGGACTAGAGATTACACAAATTGACAAGGACATTGCTTTTTTTCCAAGGAAACTTTGAAAACATTTCAGAGTCTTCATCTGTGACACAGTTCCTGTTTTTGGAGTATGATGTCAGGCATGTGAATGAAGTAGCCACCCACTCCTCCTATTGGAGCATGCTGATGGTGGGGACTTGGCCTGAGAAAGGACACATTTACTATGCCAGTGGAGGATTTTTGTGTTGGTATTGTTCTCTGCTTTTAGATGCCTTCTGTAAGTGGTCAGTATCTCTGAAGTGCAGGGAAGGGCAGGGATCATTACCACCTGGTAGACCAGGGGCTTTGTGCCTGGTTAGGAATCTTGACCTTTGGTTAGCTGAGAAGTGTTTTGTCATGAACATTTATTGTTGGGGGTCAGTGTTGTGCATTGAAGGCTGATTGGTAGAGGACTTTTTTTTACATAATTTTAATGTAAAGTCCATTCCTTCTTGTGCTTCATTGAGTCAATGGCTCGGAGCATTGCCTCAAAGTGTACATGCACAAGCATTGTCTATGAACAGCAGCTCAATAACTGAAATGGAGTAGTTTACAGAGATCCATTAATGGGTCAGGGTTTAATCAATGAAAGAGGTCATTGGCTCCTGTTGGAAGGAGCACTTTGAAGTCTTAATTGAATCTCTGTCCTTCTGAGTGTCCTTGACTCGCTCCCACAGCATTACTGTCCAGTTCAGAATCACCACCACCCCAGACCAACAAGAAGCTGAAAAGTCCACATAATCATCTGGAAAAACAAGGTTTTGGGAACAAATGGTATCCTGCTGAAGTTTCAAAATTAGTGGAGAGCAACTTCGGACAAAATCACAGCCTCTTCTCCTACATGGGAATGTTGGGGACATCATAATTGTGACCAAGAAGAGAGGAAAATCTGATTGTGGTAACTACAGAAAGGTCAGCCACAGGGAAAGTAATTGCAAGGTCGTACTCAACGATCACCTGCTATTAGCCAAAGAACTACTCCCTGAATTGCTTTGTGGATTCTGTCCATGTAAATGGAACATCTTCACCATCTGACAACTTCAAGAAAAACAAAGGGAGCAGATTCATTGGCTTCTGTTTTGACTTTGCAAAAGCCTTTGGCTGTTAGTCAAGAGGGACTTGTAGAGAATCCTTCTCATTCTCCCTGCTATGGCATACAAAGTGGGATGACAACCAGAGGATCAAAAGCTGGCCCAGTCTCAGTACAGCCAGGCTGTTTCGTTGCTCCAATAATTTTATTTATAAATGGCTCCAGTTCTTGCATTTTACACTGGCAGAGCTGTTGGAAGAAGGCAGTGGCTAAAGGCCACGTCTTTTGTTAAGATTCTTTTAAAACCAAATTCTGGAGTTGCAAATATTGCTGGGAAAGCTAACATTTCTTGCTTACCCAATTGCTCTTGCAAGGGTGATGAGGGGCTTCCTTGAACCACCACACTTTATGTGGTAAAGGTGCTTCTGTACTGAGGTAGGGACTTCCAGAATTTTGACCCAATGACCACAAAGGACCAATTTCAATCAGATGATTTGCAACTTTGGGAGAAACCTGGAGCTGACACCTGTTTCCGATTCACTTGCTGCCCAAATGACTTTTAGATAGTGGTGTTGTGGAACTTGAGAGGTGCTGATAAGGAAGTTTCTATCTCACACTGCAGCCATAAAGCACCAGAGGTGGGTTTGGGATTGTGAAATAAATGAGATGGTTCTAAATGGAGGGGACCCCAAATAGGAGAGGCATAAAATATCTTAAAGGATTAGCAGAGAATATCAATGGCTTAGTCTGTACATATGCATCACCAGCCAGGTTCAATCTTTGGTTTATGTTGCTTTAGCAAATTGCAGCCAAGAAGGATGAGAGAGGTATTAAAGTAAGTCTTAATGCCCCAACCCTTGGAGTCTGTAAATGGACAAAGGATGAGTTCAGCAGTGGGTATAATTGGGATAGTTGAAAATGCTTCCAGGTGATTGATGGGTGATCTCACTTGTCCTGGTCTGCCACTGGGTGCCTGTGAATCTCTGATCCTGTGTAATTCTTTAGCTTGCACTTGGTGCCTCTGAAACAGTAACCCAATGTGAGTCACTTCCTCCTTGGTAGTGCAAAGGTGAATTGTTAAATAACTAATGTGTCTTGATTTTTAGTGCCCCACTTGTTCCAAATGTTTCCTCTCCCGCAATGATTTGCATCAGCACGAATTGTCCAAGCACCAGGGAGAGAAGCTGTTTGTGTGCGAGGAGTGTGGTCACAGGGCTTCTACGCGCCATGGCTTGCAGATGCACATAAAATCCAAGCACAGGTACAGTATGTGCACAGCAGCCACAAACAAATGAGGGGATATACATGGGTGAGTTTAGCACACCATTTCATTTTGGTAACATCTTAAAATATTGGGAGTTGGGAAAATCAAATGTTGAAATCTACAAATGGTCCAAACTAATGATTTGACTTTAACTGTCGATCTGACATAGAATAAAACACTGGAAAAGAAAATACTGTACAATTCCTGTAAAATCATTATCTTTGAAAGAGGATGTGTTTATAGAGAAGTATGTACCATTTACAAAGAACGTAGAGATCTTGGATGGGCTGGGGCAATCCTGGCTCAAAATTTAGTTGCAAATAGATGGTGATCAGAGGGATTTGAATTAACAAAGCCTTTCTATTTGAAATCCCTTTTGTACTAAGTTAAAATTCTTGCTAGGTATTCAAAAACCAGGCTTGTGTAAATTAACGTGCCTATGACTGAATTCTACTGATTTTTTTTTAATCAAAAGATTCACAGTTCACATCTGCTTTGTTCACCTAGTCATGCTCATCTGTTCCCCAACTTGCTCTCTGTCCACTAACCCCCACCCCCAGGTGCCATAGCTGGCAG
>JAUZTB010000072.1:18857104-18867286 GCA_034780895.1 Rhynchobatus australiae
ACTGTGGTATTCACATTTTCATAATACACTTGGATTGAAGTGCAAACTGTGGAATAAAAGACTTAATGTATTCAATGTCAGCTTCAGTACATAAATGTGTCAATTAGCACAATTAAGCAGGGTTACAGATATAAACATAACCAATGGCAATTATCTGACTGCCAGCCAGACATCTTATGACAAAATGTGGTTGTGTAAAGGGCTAATTTCAAAAAATATAGCAGTTTGGTTTAAAAGTGTTTTTAATAGATTAAAATATCCCAAGGTATTTCACAAGGGCAAAATCAGACAATAGTTCACAATGGCCCAAACGGCTAGATTTGAAGAGGTTATTAAATGACGAGGAGAGGGATGTTTAGGGAGGGAATTCCAGAGCATAGCTGGTAACAGTGGATTAAGGAAATTGGGGACAGATTTGGTAGCACTTGGAGTTTGCAGATGGACCTGTTGCAGAGGTAGATGGCAAAGCCACAAAGTGACTTAAACAAGATGTTAAACAAGTTAAAATGTAAGCTTTCAGGAATCAGGAGCCTAATGGTTTTCAAATTGACATATTTTACCTAATTCCCACTGCGTGGCATGTGATTTTCAGCTTAATGTAATGAAAATTTCAAGAGCAAGAAGGAATAAGGAACCTCTCTCATTCATGAAATTACTTGAATCTACCTGTTTATTTGACCAATTTTAAGGTGATGAGTGCACAAGACAGGCTTGCACTGAGTATTTGCCCCTTCACTTGTCACCAACACGTAGATTTTGTTGTCTTCTCAAAATGATGACTTGGAAATCAAGCTTTAGGAATCTGGGAGAGGACTCCCATCAGGTGCAGCTGTATTCAAACTGTACTGAAGAGATGCAGGAAGCACAATGTTTAATGGTCCATGTGACAAGTTCTTATTCTGGAACTGTATTTTACAGTCCCTGGCACTAGATTGACCTTGATTTTGATGTGTTGGGTAGGTTATGTGACCAAAGCAAGTTGAGAAATCTGTCAATATTTTTTTAATTTCCCTCTTATTTTGGTCAATTCTTGACTATCAATACCATTCTCGTTATAACCATTAAAACAGCCTTCCCCATGTTTAGTACAAATAAGCAGAAAACTTAGCAAATTTTAGAAAGATATTTAATTCTCCCAACTCAGAGTAGGTGTGTGTGTTTTGTATGTTAATCAGTCAAATAATAGAAAAGATGGATATGATTTGAAAAATCATCATTAATTTTAGCCCATTTATTATTACATTGAACATAAAACCCATTTTCTTTCATTCAAGTCACAAAGAATATTGTGAAAATTGAACTCCATGCAAAGCTACACAAAATTATGGATGGAAAGCTTTTAATAGTAATCAATAGTTTGAATTGTTTGTTCAGACATTGTCTACTTTGTGTTCTGAATCACCTGCTATACAGCAATATTGTTGTGTCTGACAACAGGATTGCTTTATTCAGGCACACATTTGATACTGAATAGTAATGTCTTGGCTCTAGGACTTGTTCATAAATTTGGATTTTAAAAGAAAACTGAATAAAAGATACAAATCAATTTGAATTCCCTTGATCCCTGATAGAGTATAATTGATTTTCTGCATGCATTGCCGATTAGCTTTGGTTGAAAGCTCTTAACAGCAATGTGTAATATCATATTTTCTGAATTCCTGGTTATGGCTCATCATGCTTGTTGTCTATATTGAAATGAAGGGAAACTGCAAAAGCAAATATGGAAAAATAAAAAATCTGTGTCCAACAGAGGATAGGTGTTACGTGAAGGAATACTTTTCATGAAAATAAAGACAAAATTACTGTGTGGGAACCTGTAGACTGCGATTACAGTAAATATTGGTTGTAAAATACAATGTATAAATGTGTGTGAGTATTTATTGAAATAACTTCATGTTGCAACATGTCACATTTTCCCAGTGCTATACAGATTTAAGAAATTCAGCAAATTTAGAGAGGTACATAGGTGAAAAAGGGAGGGAAGTGGTTTAAAAAAGAACAAGAATTTCTGTTCCATTTTTAAATAGAAGATCCATTAGTTTTGAGAATGCATTGACTTGTACATTAAAAGTGAATATGTTCTTCATTGATAGAATTGAAATAAGGGATTGCTGTTGAGCCAACAAAATGGAAAGAAATGGATAGTTTGATTTAAGACTGGAATGTGCAAGCTTTTGTTCTGATGGGGTACCGGGATGTATATCATGGTCTTGTGGTGTAACACAAAATCTAGATGACTATTCCAATAAATTTGCATACAAGTTGGTTGCTTGCATATAAAGTTCTGATTTAGGAATGAGCCACTAAATCATTCAGCTGTTGTAAAATCAGTCTTTTTTCAAACAAACCAGCATTTAAGAAACATTAGAGTAGGTAGAACAGAGTGCTCCAGATTTGAAAGCCAAAATGCCAGATGAGCTCAGTCTGACGGTTTGGGGATGGAGAAAATCAAAACTAAGAGCTCCACATAGTCTGCAGGTTATTGTGAATGTCAACATTGAGTCAATCCAAATGAACGACTAATCGCTTTGGAGTGACTATATTTCTGGCGACTATATGTACTGTTGCAACCTAGAGCATCCAAGAGAACGGTGAACCTTGGAGAATAGGATTGAAGGACAAGTGAATATCGCAAAGTCCTTTTAATCTCTGCAAGTTCTATTCAAATCCAGCCAAAGAGTGCCTATCTCCTATGAATTCTCTGTGATGTACCATTCCACAAATCTTTCCACTGTTGGCAATGAATTAGTAATTAGTAGGCAATGCCTGTATTTAAGAATGGGGATAGAAATATCCAGGGAATTATGGACCAGTCAGCTTAACATTGGTAATGGGGAAAAATAATGGAATTCCTACTAAAAGAGGGAATAGAAGAAAATGTAGAAAGGAAAAGAATAATAATGAACAGTCAGGATGAATTTCAAAAGGGAAAATCTTACTTGATTAAATGTTACAGAATTTTTTGAAGTGATAACAGAGTTGGCAATGGTAATGCTTTAGATATAATTTATGTAGATTTTCAAAAGACTTTAGATGAGGAACACCATAATAGACCAATGAGTAAAGTCAGAGAATATGAAGTCGGTGGACAGTAACATAATGATTGCCTACCGGTTTCAAGTCGGAAAGGAGAGGATTTGAGTAAAATATTCACTGTGGAAGAAGGATCTGTTCTGTTCACAATTTACATTAACAATTTAGATGTTTAGATTCAAAAACTCAATTTCTAAGTTTGCAGATGAAAACAAATGGGGATGAGACTGCAGGATAATCATTACTGAGGAGTACTGCTACAAATTACAGGAGGATGTTAATAACAAATATTGGCAAACAAGTGGAAAATGGAGTTCAACAGAGATAAACTTGAGCACCTACATTTTGCATGGAGTATGAAAATTATGCTAAATCAGTAATCTTGGCTAGATTTCACTTCCTTCATTTAAAAAAAACTGCATGCAGTTCTGGTCACCTGGTTATTAAAAAGTACGGGGAAGATTTACAAGGATGAAATCGGAAATGCACAACCAAAAAAAAATCAGAAATGGGAACAAGACTAGACCATTTAGCCCTTTGAGCCTGCTTCTCCATTCATCCAAATCATGACTGATTCATCTGAAGTTATTTTCCTGCATTATCCTCATTTCCCTTGATTCTTTTAATATCTAGAAATCTATCCATTCTTGTTCTGAATATTCAGTGACTGAGCCTTCACAGCCTGCTGGGACTGATGATTTCCAAGATTTACCACCCTCTGTGTGGATAAACTTTCTCCTCATCTCGGTCCTAAATTACCTACCCTTTATTCTGAGTCTCTGACTCTCCAGCCAGGTGAACCACTTCTCTGCATCCAACCTATCAAGCCCTTTTAAGAATTTTGTAGGTTTCAATGAGACCTCCCCATATTCTAAACTCTACAGATTACAGGCCTCGTCTGTGCAATCTCTTCGCATATGGTACACTACCAGACCTAAAAATCATCCACGTGAATCTTTTGCTGCATTCCCTCTATGGCAAGTACATCTGTTTTGGATAAGGAAATGAAAAGTACACAGTATTTCAAGGATGATCTCACGCAGGCCTTATATGGTTGTTGTAAGATGCATTTACTTTAGCACTCAAATCCTTTTGTAATGAAGGCCAACATATTTAAGCATTTATTGCACCTACGTGTGACTTTCAGTGACTGTGTACAAGGAACCTTTGAACATTGTTACCCAATCTCACCATTTTACAAAAAGACCATTTTGCTGATTGTGTATAGAAGTGGATAATTTCACATTTTTCCAAATTCTATTGCATCTGCCATTTTCTTGCCCACTTGCTCATCTTGTCCATATCCTCTTGAAGCCTTTTTATGTCCTCCTTCCTACTCACAATCCAACCTATATTATAGGCAAACTTGGAAATTTGATATTTGGTCTCCTCAGCTAAATTGTTGACAGAAGTTTTGAATAGCTGGGGCCCAAGGCCTTTGGTACTCACATTTGCAGACTAATTGAAAAAGAAATGTTTGTTCCCACTCCGTGATTTTTGTTTGATAACCAATTTGCAATTCATGTCAGTAAATTACCCCAACTTCATATGCTGTAACCTTGTTGACTAATCTCTTGTGTGGAACTTTATTGAAAACGGTCTGAGAATTCATTTACATCACGTCCACTGGTTCCTTCTTAGCTACTGTACTAGTCGCATCATTTCTTAAGCAATGGCTTCATATTTGCTACCCTTCAATTCACAAGAACAATTCCAGAGTTGCCTGTTTTAAAACTGTGATGTTGATCATCGAGTCCTTGGCTTTAAGTCTCGTCAACTTCTGCAGTACTTTTTACTAATATATTTCCTTCAATTCCTCATTCTTGCTAGATCCTTGGTTCTCTGGTATTTCTTGTAGGTTTTTTGTGTTTTCTTCTATGAAGACAAGCACTAAGTAGTTTAATTCTCTGCCGTATCTTTATTCCCCATTATAAACTGTATTTCTGTATGTAAGGGACCCACATTTGCCACCTGCTAGTCCTCCTTTTGATATATGGCAGCTTTTAGTAAAAACCTGACAGCACCTACCATCTGGCTCAGGGACAGCTTCTATCCTGCTGTTGTAAAACTATTGAATGGTTCCCTAGTATCTACCTCATTATGACCTTGCATCTTATTGTCTACCTGTACTGCACTTTCTCTGTAGCTGTTACAATTTATTCTGCATTCTGTTATTGTTTTACCTTCTACTACCTCAGTATACTGTGTAATGAACTGATCTGTATGGAACGGTATGCAAGACGAGCTGTTCACTGTACCTCGGTACATGTAAGATAAGATATCTTTATAATTCACATGTACATCGAAACACACAGTGAAATGCATCTTTTGTGTAGAATGCTCGGGGGCAGCCTGCAAGTGTTGCCATGCTTCTGGCACCAACATAGCATGCCCACAATAATATTGGGACAACAAGAAACCAATTCAAATTCCAAATTCTGTTTTCTTTTTCTTGCCCATTTGCTTGCATGTTCTATTTTGCCTTCCCTCAGTGTTTTGGCCTGCATTTGCTGAATTCCAAGATTTTCCCAATCACCAGGCCTACTGCAAATTACGGCAACTTTATAAAGCCCCTTCCTTGGATTGAATACTATCTTTAATTTCTCCTGGCAGCCAGTGATAGGCCATTTTTTCCTGATGCGGGATTTTAATCCGAAATGTTGACAGTCAGCAGATTGTTTGTTGTCATTTTTTCCTGTTGAGTTTTTGTGCTTTGAAGGAATATTTTTTGTTCTGCAGATTATGCATAATTTCTTTAAATGATAGCCCTTGTTGGCCTACCTTCATATCTTTCAAGCTATTTTCCCAATCAACCACAGCCAACTTTTCTCTTGCACCTTCATAGTTGCCTTTGTTTAGAATAAAATGACCCTCGTTTTGGATTGAACTGCATTACTTTCAAACACAATGTAATCTATCATATTTTGACTATTCTTCCCTCAAAGCCCTTTAATAAGAAGGTTATTAGTTAACACTTTCTTATTGCCAATAACCCTTTTCTGAGTTGGTTCCTCAACATATTTGTCCTCCATCTGTTGGTTCCACAACTTGTTTGTCATTTGTCCTCCATCTTATTACCACTCATTTGTCCAGTGTATATGTAGATTGAAGTACCTCATGATTACTGTATTTTCTAGGTTACATGAACATCTAATTTCCTGATTTGTGTCTTGCCAAATATTACAATAACTATTTGTTAATCTATGAATGAATCTTACCAATGTTTTCAGCCCATTGTTGCTTCTTAGCCAGACTCAAACCACTTCTAATTCTACACCTTTATGCTGAACCAAGATTTATTTCTCGCCACTGAAATTACCTCATCCTTTATTGATATTGTCACCCTGCCTTTTCCAAAAACTGAGCCAGTATGAAAGATAGGCCACTGATACAGAGAAATCAAGTTAATGGAAGTTGTAGAATCTAATATTAAGTCCAGAAGGCTGCAGTGTGCCAGATGGAAGATGAGGTGCTGTTCCTCAAGCTTGCGTTGGGCCTCATAGTACCCATGCAGGAGGCCACACACTGATAGGTTGGACTGGGATGGAGAATGCAATGGGAAGCTCACAGTCATCCCTGCAGACTAAGCACAGGTTTTTTGGAAAGTGATCACCCAATCTGCATTCAGTTCCTCCGGTGTAGAGGAGACCAACAGGTGGCCTAACCCGCTGAATATTTCCTGCATTTTCTGCTTTTAGTTTAGATTTCCAGCATCTGCAGTTTTTATTTGATTTTGAATTCAATTCTGACTTGGATATTGTCTGAAGTTTGCACGTTCTCCCTATGACCACATGGGTTTTCTTGTTGGTGCTCTGGTTTCCTCCCACATCCTGTGTGTAGGTTTGTAGGTTAATTAGCCACTGTAAATTGCCCTAGTGTATGGGTGATTTGGTAGAATATGTGGGTAATTGGGAGTATGGGGAGAGAATAAAAAATGGGATTAGTGTAAATGAGTACTTGAGAGCCAGCACAGACTTGGTGAAAGCAATACCATTCATTGATTAAATTTGATAGCATATTCCAGAGGAGAATTTCCTCTTGTGTTTATGTTAATGCTACTTTGAAGATTTGTACTGAAATCAAGGCTCAGTTTCAGAGCCTATGGAATCACTGAACAGATGGACTTAGGACCGGGACAAATGTGCTCTTTAATCAGGTGTCTATTTGTCACAGAACATGGGTCATTAATCAAAGGTGCAGTGTTTAGCTGCCAAGTAGTTGATTGGAATCCCTCATCTTACTCAGGTGTGTGAGTTGAACCTTGAATGACAAGCAGAGGTGGTTGATTAGACTTGTAGTGGTGCATTTGAAGTTTTCTTTGTAGTTGTATTATATTTTCTCTGATTTCTAAAACTGACTTCTTTGCTATGTCTTTTTACCACTCATAAAAGCTTCTCCATGTTTCACTTGAGCTTTAACACTGTTTACCCACATTTTTAATGGTACATAAATTGCAGGATGTTTATGTGTGGGGTTATGTAAATAGTTTTTGACACTATTAGCATGTATCTTTGATTTTCAGCAGCCCTTTATCCTAATTACAAGAGAAGCAAAGTATCAAGGATAATGACTCGTTGAATAATCAGTTGACTGAACCGTTCAGGGTAGACCAACAGTTTAATATCTTTGGGTTAATGCTATCACACTGGATTGTTTTAACAGAAAGATTCTTCCATTTTCATTGTGTTTTATTTATAGACGTGTGAGCTTATTTTATTTTTGTTTTGGTTGGTGTTAGAAGTGAGTGAGACATGAAAGTGTTTAAGACCTGAAGTTCTAAGCAGACTTTTCTACTTGTAATCCAGAGGCAAGGTGAAAGGAATTTGAATAGAGAGTTCCATTGCAGAGGAACCAGTATAGGTAACCCCCAGCATTATAGCTGTTTGGGTTACAGAAATTTGCCCTCGCAGAACTTGCAAATCAGATACAGAATAAAATTCACTCTCATGGAGAGTAGATAAATTAACACTATTTGTTTTTTTTTTAAAACTCATGTTTCTTGATGCATGCACAAATGACACAGCTTCACATTATGGAAAATCATGATAAGGCTGATTTTCTAGGAACACAAGCCCCACACCCCATATTGTGGGAGTTGTCTGTGGTGGAATGGATATGGAGATTTTGGAGATGAATGGGAATGTTGCATGAAGAACACTATCAAGCCAGGAATTTTAGTCATTTTATTGGAGAGGCATTTTGCTCTTAAAGGATGCCAAGAATGGGACAGGTAGGTCTGTGGGATAGTAAGTGGAAAAAGAACTTCAGGTTTGCAGGATTTGCCCTTTTTCTTATTTCACTTAACATTGACAATAAAGATTTGCATGAGCTGCTATTTATCTGATCATACACTGATACAAATAAATTAAGCAGAATGTAATATTAAGTTCCAAGATTCTAAGAGATTTCAGGTCAGTGACAAGGAAAAAGGTAGATGAGGGTTGCATAATACCAAAAAAGCAAATTAGCATTCCACATTCTGCATGTTCTGGGAGCATCTAAAAGGCATATTACTCATTGTCACTTGGAGGCATTCTCACCTTTTGTGTCAGAAGGTTGTGTGTTTAGATCCCTCACTAAAGACTTGAGCACAGAAATGTAGCTTCACACTCCAGTGCAAAACCTATGGTGTGCTGAACTTAAATCTTTTCGATGAGGCATTAAACTGTCTGTTCCTCTGGGTGCATGTAAAAGATTACATGACACCCTTTTGGGGAAGACAAGGGAGTAATTTCTGGTGTGCCGGCCAACATTTATCCCTCAGTCAGATTGGTAAAATAGAAGGTTTGATTATGGTGTTGTTCATGGCACTTGCTTTGTTCAAGTTGGGAGTTGCGTGTTCTACATTATACAGATACTTTTTTGAGTTGCAAAACACAGATATGCTTTGGGAAATCCAAAATAGAAACTGAATATACTACCGACATCAGCAGGTCAGACAGCAACTGTGGATAGAAAAACAAAGTTAAATTTTCAGGTTGAAGACCCTTCATTAGAACTGGAAAAGTGAGAAAACAGTTGATTGTTAGTTGCAGAAAGGGTGGGAGAGGGATGGATAAAACAAATGGCTTGTTTCTGATTGAGTGAGGCCAGGATTGTCATGGGGATAAGCTGTTAATGAAATCATCTCATTGATATGTTAGTAAGGGAAGTTGGGAAGAGTGAGAAGTGGGGGGAGGGGTGACAGGAAGGTGGGAGAGAAGAGAGAGAAAATAAAGACCTCACGTCATTGCTAAGAACTACAGATCAGAGCTGGAGGAAATACCCAGTGGATAAGGCAGAGTTAGTGGGGAGAGGAAAACACTAATATTATAGTTGAAGGGTCAGATAGAAGATGAGGTACTGTTCCTCAACCATATCTTGGGTCTCTTTATAACTGTGCAAGGTCAGAGAAGGATGGAAAATTAAAGTTGCAGGCAAATGGAAGCTCAGGTTTGTCCCTGCAGACAGAACAGAGGTGCTTCTCAATATGGTCATGCAGTCCGCATTCCGTCTCTTCAGTAAAGAAGAGAACAAATTATGAGCACCAAATGGGAGTACAGTCAAGTTGGAAGAAGTACAGTTAAATTTGTTGCTTCACCTGGAAGGATGGTCTGTGGATGGTGGGAAGGGGAAAGGTAAAAGCCTAAGTGCTGCACCACTGAAGGTTCAGTGCCTTTATCACAAATACCATCCTGGTGTATAAAAATCTATAGTAGTGAGGATGTGTCTGTCCATTCAAACTGGAAAGGGGGAAGAAAATGTTGCCTTCATGTTGTGCTAATCATATCTCTGGAATGACTTGAGGTACAGGATAAGGATACCAACATCTGACCCAATCTGATGCTGCAGTTGATGCTCAGATCAGTGGACGTAGTTGAAATTTGTCAGTAGGGTTTCATCAGGTTAGAATGAAATGCTATCAGGTCCTCTGGGCAGGTGTTCAATCCAGCATGTAACTTAAAAATAGAGCAAGTAGAACAGTAGGTATCCTGTCTTGCAGGGTGGCTTTCTCAGTTAAGATTGTTTAAATTAAAAAAAACTTATTTACAGCATGGTAACAGGCCCTTCTGGCCCAACACGTCCACACCGTCCATTTTAAGCCCCAAATTAACCTACCTGTACGTCTTTGGAATGTGGGAGGAAACCGGAGCACCCGGAGGAAACCCA
>JAUZTB010000072.1:18990802-19000958 GCA_034780895.1 Rhynchobatus australiae
CCCACCGCACTTTGTGTAAAAAAAAACCCCACACATCTCCTTTGAACTTACCCCCCCTCACTGTAAATGCATGCCCTCCGGTATTAGACATTTCTATCCTGAGGGAAAGATACCAACTGTCCACCCTATCTGTGCCTCTCATAGTTTTATAAACCTCCATCAGGTCTCCCCTCAGCCTCCACCGCTCCAGAGAGAACAACCCAAGTCTGTCCAACCTCTCCTTATAGCTCACGCTCTCTAATCCAGGCAGCATCCTGGTGAACCTCTCCTGCACCCTCTCCAAAGCCTCCACCCTTCCTGTAACAGGGCGACTAGAACTGAGTGCAGTACTCCAGATGCAGCCCAGCCAGAGTTTTATAAAACTGCAACATCACTTCCTGACTCTTGAACTCAATGCCTTGACTACTAAAGGCAAGCGTACCGTATGGCTTCTTTACCACCCTATCAACCTGTGTGGTCACTTTTGGGGAGCTATGAACTTGAAGCCCAAGATCCCTCTGCTCATCAACACTGTTAAGGGTCCTGCCATTAACAGTGTCCTGTCTCTTTACATTTGGTCTCCCAAGGTGCAACACTTCACATTTGGCCGGGTTGAACTCCATCTGCCACTTCTCCGCCCATATCTGCAACTGATGTATATCCCGCTGTATCCTTTGCCAGTCTTCTACACCATCCACACCACCAATCTTTGATTCATCTACAAACTCACTAACCCACCCGTGTACATTTTCATCCAGGTCATTTATATGCATCACAAACAGCAGAGGGTTGGGTCAGAGGTTGTACTGGGGGTCGAGGGTCAGTTGGGGTTGCATCAGGGTTGGAGATCAGTTCGGAGTCAAAGGTTGGAATGGGTTGGGGTCAGGGTTAGAGATCGGGTTGGGTCGGGGTCAGAGGTCAGGTTGGAATGGGTTGGGGCCAGGGTCAGAGGTTGGGCTGGAATGGGTTGGGGGTCAGAGGTGGGGTTGGAATGGGTCGGGGTCAGAAGTTGGGTTGGAATGGATTGGGGTCAGAGGTCGGGTTGTGTGCTGACGATCCACGGATGTGTCCACAGGAACGCTGCCAGATGATGAAGAGTTACGTGGGAGGGGTCTTTGGCCGTTACCTCCTGAACGTCACCACGGCGACCAGGTACTGCAGCCAGTTCCTGTGTGGGGGCCACGGGAGGTGTGAGCGAAAGGACAGTGAGGCTGAGACCTACCTCCACCTCAGCCCAGACAGCTTTCAGATCCAGGACAGCCCGTCCGAGGGAGCTGGGCTCTGGGTGTCCGGCTCCCTGACCCAGCGCGACCACCAACGGTTCCAGGAGGACTTCCAGTGCCGCTGTTTCCGGGGCTGGTTGGGCCAGCGGTGTGGTATTTCAGAGAGTGCAGGCCCACGCAGTCTACCCTCCCTCCTCTCCCCTCTCCTCGCCCTCCTGCTCCCTCTGGTGCTGTAACAACCGTCACCCCTCCTCCAGGCTCTGCTTCCCGCAGTCTCTCTGCAGGGACAGGATTCACCAGTATTTTGACATCCAGAGTTGTGTGAATTTTCTGGTGCTGCAGTGGCTGTGATAACCGGTGGTCACGGTGATGGTGATGCTCCACGTGATGGGAACCACCCGTGTAATCCACTGCCGATCCTATGCTTCCCTGGGCAGGGGTGGGACTGTGATCAATGTAAACACCGGAACCTCACGACCAAGGACGCTTGGACTCAGTGAACGGAGACCGTGAGCCGTTGGTGTCGATGATGGTCACACTGATAAGGTCAGAAGCTGCTGGAAACACTTGTTGGCTCAGGGACAGTCGGCAGGGGATGGAACAATGACTGACCACCACAGCAACGAGGCAGATGTCTCAGCCTGACAGTAAACTGTGTCAAAGGGTTGTCGGTGTGTGTGCCTAAAGCAGTGACCTCTGCACAGTGAGCAGGAGCTCGCCTGACCAATAAAGTATCAGCTTAGGTTGTCCAGCGTTTGAAGGGCCTGTTCCTGTGCTGTACCGGGTCCCGGCCCGGTGTTCCTGTGCTGTACCGGGTCCCGGCCCGGTGTTCCTGTGCTGTACCGGGTCCCGGTCCGGTGTTCTGGCTTTTCAACGACTCATTCTGTGGCCTCTTGGTCCAATGACTGATGTCTGCTTGCAGGGCAGCTCACTGGAGCAGCTCAGGGAGGTTTAGACCAGCAAGGCAGGAGGTGGGACCCAGAGGACAGTGCAGCAGGTGGGGGTCACTCCTGTGGAGAGTGTGGAACAGGCGATCCAGTGGGCAGAGCAGAGGTGGGGGGTAGGGGGGAAGGTCGACAGGGTCGGGAGGCTGAATGGCAGTGACTTTAATGCCGACGTCTCGTGGCTATGGCGGGTGAGCTGAGAGCATGGATCGGTGCACGGCAGTGTGAGGGCAGGACCAGCAGCTCAGTGCTCTGGGTGGAGAAGTTCCAGGTGTGACGGGGGGTGGGTATAAATGGGAGCAAGTGCATTATGCAGTTCCCAGGGAGGGTGTCCCAGAGGGATCGGCCAAGGATCCTGCATGGGTGGAACGTAGGAACAAGAAAGGGGCGGTCACTTTGATGGGGTTATACTACAGGTCTCCCAGTGGTCAGTGGGAATTAGAAGCACAGATGTGTAGGCAGATCACAGAGGGACATAAAGGCAAAAGCGTTGTCGTTGTGGGGGTGGGGGTTAACTTTCACGATATTGACTGGGGTTGCCTTAGTGTAAGGGGCTTAGATAGGGAGGGATTTGTAAGATGCATTCAAGCAGGTGTTTTAGAGCAGTTTGTAGAGAGTCCTACTGCCGAGGGCAAACAACATCAGATGTGGGAGGTGTTTAAAGGTGAGATAGTAAAAGTTCAAAATCAGCAGGTCCCTGAAAGGGAAGCAGCAAAGATGGTAAGTTTGGGAAGGCTTGGATAACAAAGGATGTTGAAGGTTTGATCAGGGAAAAGAGAGAAGTGTCTCCCAGGTGTGGGAAATTGGTAGTGAACTGGTCACGAGGTTTGTAGGGGATATAGGAGAGCATTTAAGAAAGGAATTAGGAGGGCAAGAAGAGCGATGAAATGACGAGTAGGATTAAAGAGAATCTGAAAATCTTTTTAAAAAGTATATTAGAAACAAAAGTATATTAGAAGTAGGAGTGGCACGGTAGTGTAGTGGTTAGCGCAACGCTATTACAGTGCCAGCAATCGTGGTTCGATTCCCATTGCTGTTTATAAGGAGTTTGTACATTGTCCCGTGTCTGCGTGGGTTTCCTCTGGGTGCTCCGGTTTCCTCCCACATTCTAAAAAGACGTACGGGTAGGTTAATTTGCGGTTTAAAATGGGTGGCACGGACCCGTTGGGCCGGAAGGGCCTGTTACCACACTGTAAATAAAATGTAATAAAATGTAAAATGTAATAAGAGGGCAACGAGGAAAGGCATTGGTTCCCTCGGGGGTAATCTGTGCATAGAGCCGGGGAGATGAGCAAAGTGTCAGGATTCAGCAGGGAGAAGGATGTGGAGGCTGGAGAGTTAAGGCAGGGGTGCGCTGACGTTCCAGGAAGGAGGGAGTGCAGGAATTACTGCAGCGCAGTCCCACCCTTCCCTCAACCACATGATTGGAACAGTGTGATGGCCCCATGTGCTGCTGTTCGCTCTCAGCTCCTCCGTCCTACCCTGGGGCTCCTCGCAAAGGGTGGATAAACCCCCTGGGCCAGATGGAATCTATCCCAGGATGTAAGAGAAGCAAGAGAGGAGACTGCAGAGGTTCTGAGAGATTTTTGAAACTTCGTTAGCCTCAGGTGAGGTAGCAGAAGACTGGAGGAGAGCTGATGTTGTCCTGGGGCAGTAGGGATAAGCCAGGAGGCTACGGGCCAGAGAGCCTGACATCAGTGGTGGGGGAGTTGTTGGAGAAGATTCTGAGGGTCAGGATTTACGATCACCTGGAAAGGAAGGGACTGGTTTGGAGGAGTCGGCGTGGTTTTGTACAGGGGCAGATCCCAAACCTGACCGAGCGTTCTTTGAGGAAGTAACAAAGAAAGTTGACAAAGGCAGAATGGTGGACGTGGTGTGTGTGGACCTCAGCAAGGTCCCACGTGGTGGGCTGGTCCAGAAGGTTGGATCACATGGGATCCGAGGCTTGTTGGCCAACTGGATCCACGAGTTTAAGGTGAGGGGGGAGAACTTTCAACAAAATCTGAGGGGTAACTTTTCCACTCAGGGTGGTAGGTGTGTAGACCGAGCTGCCAGAGGAAGTGGTAGAGGTTGGTGCATTTAACAGGTTTAAAAGACATTTGGGCAGATACTTGGACAGGAACGGTGCAGAGGGTTACGGGCCAAACGCTGGCAAATGGTGTAAATCGGCATCATGGCCACGATGTTTCTGTGATTCAAACTGGAACTTAAGAGAATTTTGTGACACATTCATGGCCCTCTGCTCCATGCCTCCTCCCTCCTATCCCCATCTCCTCCCATCACCACCCTCCTCCATCCCTCTCTCCCTCCTGTGTGTACCCAGTTTCCTTTCAGCCCTCCCCATGGGAATGAGCTCCCTCCTCCCTAGGGCGAGGGGTTCTGCTGAAATTGCCAGCTGCATTAGGGACGAGGAGGTGCTCATTCAGTGCTGCTCGGTGCCGGCCAGGAACAGCCCTGTTCCCATCCCTGCCCCTGATGTTTGTGCGGCCAGTCCCAGAGCTCTGAAACTCCCTCCCGAAAAGTCAGCTTGAGTTTATTGTCCTGTGCACCGGTTCGGTGAGTACGGTAAAGCACCTACAGCAGTATCACAGGCGCGTCGGTACGGACAACACACAGAACGGAAGTGAGAGATGATTTAAACTCCCTCCCCTGGGCATTGGCTTCCTGCCAAGTTCCATCCTCAGCTTCCGTCAGAGTCCTGTTCTGCTGACCCTCCATGCACCCAGCTGCTAGGTAAACGGAGGTAGTTGTTGTTTGGAGGAGAGTGAGGTTCTGGCTGAGTGACGGAGCTCCCTCCCCACCTGACCTCCTGAGGGATTTAATCCTGACTAATGATCTGGAACTGAACAAAAGCCGGCGGTGAGTGACGACAATCACAGAGCAACCAGATTGTTGCCAAACCCCACTGGGTGACGCGCGTCCCTCGTGAGTGAAGATCTTCCCTCCCCACTCAGCCTTGTGACTGGCCCCAGACCCACCAAGGGGGGGGAGGGGAGAGGGCAGAAGGAAGACAAACAAAAGAGCAGTCATGATCAAGACAAGTCTTTCTGATCTGAAATTTCTTGATTGTAATGAGCTTTAGAATACCAGTCTCCAATTGTGAGTAGAATAGGAGTTGAAAAGTAGGTCTGCATGCCCTTAATTTGCAGACTAGATAAAATGTTGCCTCCACTTCTATATTTGAATTAATAGTAAAATAAGATGTTAAGATATACAAAGAAAACTGTGCCAGTAATGTTGCAACTTTTTTATTTAAAGCATACATTATGATAAGTTTGTGTATTTGTTCATAAATCTTCTACACCTCTTTTTCTGAAGCTTGAATTTTCCACATATGGGAAATGCAAATTTCCACAAGTACCAAATGTGAACTCACCAAAAGATAATGGAATTGTTGTATAAGTTTCCAGAGAAGGCTATTGAATCAGACAGGATAAATAGAATCAAGATAAAAATGGATAGATTTCGTAAGAGGGAAAGAATTGAGTGACATGATGAGAAAGTGGATCAACGTGATCAATCCTCAGAAGATGGGATAGACTTGCTGGTCCTAATAAGCTTTTCTTCATACGAAGAAAGAGTTTAATTACTGTTTATAATATTTGTTGATGCAGATTTCTCCCAATATCTGTACACTGAATTTTCTTCCAAAGCATTTTACAATCAGTTAAGTATGGCTTTAAGTGTGGCTGCTGTTATTTAAAAAAAACACTGAGTACCCAATTAACGCACAGAATGTTCCCACAAACAGTAATTTGACAGTGAGGAGATAATAACACTGACTGAGAAATATTGGCCACGTTGGGTGTAACTTTGCTTTTCTTCACATAAGTGTTACAGAATCTTCAAAGTCCATCTTTAAAGGTAATGGGACCTTGGTTTAAAATAACACTTCCAGCATCACTTCACACCAGAACTGCACTGTAGTGTTGGTTTATATTTTTATGCTCCAATCATTGAAGAGGGATCAAACACATCCTTCTGACTTGGAGGCAAGAACAAAGTGCATTTGGCTATCAGGTGTGCCTAAAACAGGGAAGACGTGAAATTGTTTTAGTCTCTTACATTTAAGGCAGCACCAATCATTCACTGTGGTGGAACATGGCCAATAGAATCTCCTCAATCAATTGAAGCAAATGTTCTTGACTCCATCCCATATCTACTACCTGATGTAATTTTGGCATAATCCCAACCTAGTGCATGGTTTAATAAAAAGGGCCATTCAACAAATGGTTTAAAAGAAAGGAGACCTCTCAAATAGATAAAGTCCCCACTGAGGATTAAGACATGGTGAAGAAGCACTTCTGACACACATCCATGACCTTGATTCTCCTCACCTGGGAAGAAAAGAGCGTGCCAGGAGATCTCAGATGCTGTAATCACATCTGTCCTCAATAAATGAGGCAAGTTTGATTATGCTAATTACTGAGTACGCTGTATGCTACAGGAAAAAATATCACAAGAATTCTCTTCAACTGCTTCCTCCCAAAAGTTCCTTCTAGAGTTCATCTAGAACCACAACAGATATCTTCATAGAAAGAAAAAAATCCAGGAAAAATATGGGGAACAACTGTAGACACTACCCAGGGGCTTTTGTTGATCTCAGAAAAGAATCCTCAAGTCTTGCTATCTACAAAAATCCATTGCCATCTTTCAAACAGGTGAAGCAACGTTAGTGCCTTTGCTCAGGCCAGCATCCCTTGCATCAAAATGCAGTTTCTACTCATTTGGGTCCCCACGTTGACTATGTGCCTGATGTCAGACTCCCAAAATAAATCCTCTATAAGGAAATCTTCCATGGCAGGTGATCTTCAGGAGGACCGAGAAAATGCTTCGTGGACATTCCTGAGATCTTCTTGGAAAAAGTACAACATCAACAATAACTCATGGGAATCCCAGGCCCAAGACTCCTCAAACTGGAGGAAAAACATTCAGAAAGGCACTGAGCACTCGAAGTCTCTCCAAGAGTAGATGAAAATTAAGCACTAAGCAGAAGGAACCCCTGTCTTGTCAAGCATTAATCTCGGGTACCTCATGACCAATAGAAAAGTAAAGGCAAGTCAACCTTGATCTTGAGGGGTTGCCAAGAAGAAGAAACTTATGATGCACAAAGCAATAGCAGATGGAGTATAGTGTGGAGAAATGCAAGATTGTACATTTAGTGGGAAGAATAGAAAAACAATATTGCTTAAATAGTATAACTATGGAATAGTGTTCTGGGAGATCTTGGTGTTCTTTCACAAGAAACACCAAGTTACTGTGAAAGTACAATAATAATTAGGAAGACAAGAGGGATATACTTGTCAGTATTGCAAGAGGATGGTATGCAAATAGGAATTTTTTTCTGCAAATATACAGGATTCCGGTGTGAGCACACCTTGAGTAATGTCTTTTGGTTTGGTTTCTGTATAGAAGGGTAAGTAGTACTTGTCTTGGTGTGTGGAGAAAATTCACTTTATTCAAGGGTCAAGAAAATTCAAGGGTCAAGAAAATTCAAGGGTCATCTTATGAGGAACAATTAGTAGACTGGAATTGTATTTTTGCTTTTAGATGAATAAAAGATGATCTTATTATACATAAAACTCTGAATGGAGGCACAATCCATTGATAAGGGTTTGCCCAAAGTAAAATTGAGATGAGATATTTTTTGTACTCTGAGCATTGTGAATCCTTGTAATTCTCTATCTCAGATAGCAATGGAAGCTGAGTCTTAAGTATATTTAAAGGCTGGAAGACTTTTAGACCTCAGGAGAATTGAGGATTATGGGAACCATTCAGGAGATTGAAGTTGAGACAAGGGTCACATCAGTCATGATCTTACTGAATGTTAAAGCAAGCTCGAGGGTCCTTGTGGTTTACTTCTTCTGTTGCTCATATTTAAAGTGAAGTGATTGTGACTTTTCATGCAAAATATCCCTTTCCTTCCTTATTTAAAAAAATGCCTATAAATGTGTTGCTGGAACATTTAATGTTTGGAGTCTTTGGAATACTGAATTCACCTTGATTGGGTTGATCTTTTTATGTACTATAAATATGGAAATTATTGCCACTTTGCACCTTTTTTCCCCTGTCTAATGCTGTCAGTATTATTTTAGTGTTGCCCTTTCAGTCATAAAAACTTCCATACAGGGTACAATATTTTGTTGTAATATAATAAGACTAGTAATCCACAGACCTGAGCTAATAATTCAGAGGATGTGAATTCAAATTTTATCTTCTAGTCCATTTATTTTGTGTTTTTAATGTCTCGTGCTTCAGAGGATCATTATCAAACAAGAAAATTGATATTGGGCTGCAATAAGAGATGCTAGTGCAAATGACCAAAAAATGAGTCAGGGAAAAAGGATTTATTTAGGCTGTGTTTTAATGGATGAAATACATGCAAATAGGTTTCAGGAGGGAGATCCAGTGCCCAAGACCTTAGGAGCTGAAGGTGCAGGACAGATGTTGGACTGATTAAATTTGTACATGGTCAAGAGACCAGAATTAGAAGAGTACACTTTGGGGCAGAATTAATTTGTGGAGATGGAAAGGGACAAGAACATAGAAGGATTTGACAAACAAGGATGAGAATTATGAAATCAAGATTTCTTAACCAGCTACCATGTAAGTCAGAGGCACTGGGACAATGGGTGAATAGAATATCGTGCAAGTTAGGGCATCAGTATTTTGGATAACACAAGATTCATGAAGAAGCAAGCTAGCCGGAAATGTGTTGTAACGGTGGTCTATGGGTAACAGACTGATGAACAATGTGGCTAATCAAGCAATTTGAAAACTGAAATGCCCATAAAAAAGTGAAGAGTAAAACCTTTGAAACTATCACATTGTCCTGAGTTACTCTTTATTTATGTCCATGAGGGAAGGAAATCTGATCTTCTTGTTTGGTGTTTGTATAACTTCCGGTCCTGCACCAACGTAAATGGTCTGTAATCCTTTATTGTATTACAAATAAATTATTATATGACCTCCTCCTCAGGTGAAAATTGTGAATTCCCAGGAGAGTAACAAAGAGGTTTCTAATATAAAGTTTTGTACCAATGAGTTTTACCTAAGTAATCTTGCGCTTAAAATGGAGTTGTCTAAAAATCCTTCAGAAAACAAAAGCTACAAGGTGTATATTTCTGAAGTCAGAAGTTTTGCAACTGAATAAGAGTTGTTCATTCATACTTTCCCTCAGGATAGCACTCCTATCAAAGGATGTTCTAGTAAACTTTAAGTATTCCATTTAAAACATGTAGCATTTATTATTTTGCTTTAAATATTTCAAACTTCAAGTCTTAATTTTGTTAGCTGTGTTCTTGCGAATAATAGTATGCGTGTTTTGGCTGGCTGAAGTCAGTTACAGTCATTAATTGCTTCTTTTCCCCCATTTGAGTGTTCAATGGATAATGAATTTTGAAAAGTGATCAATTAAAGTATATTTTTACCTCATGCTTAATCAGAAACTTAAGAATTTTAAACAAATTGCAATAGTGCTGTTCGAAAACCTATCTTTCCAATTGATCACTAGTTAATGGCTCAAAATGCTTCAGTCAAGCAGGTGGTTCATTGCTGTTGTTGATTAATACAACCACGGTGAAATATATTTATATGAACTGTAGATTAAAGCAATGTTTTGACTCACAGTTTGTGCCTAAGCTTCCTAAATGCAATGTCGGTTTGCTTCGGAGGGCTGCCATACAGATTTACTTGCAATTTTTTTACAATGGGAAGTCCATTGGATTGAGGGTTGTAGTTATTTAGAATCCCAAACAATATTGTACCATCTTCATTCATGTTATAAAATGCTGTGTGGAGTGCTAGATATGCAAGTCAGTACATATAATCTCCTTATGAACTGAGCTCCTTATTTCAACCATACCATCACCAGCAGTAGCCAAATTGATCCCATTTTCAACAAACAAAGCCATCAATCCCTTTCACTTCCTCTATACAATAACTTTGAATGAACAGGTATATGGAATAGCAGGTTAGTTGAGGATGATGGAGACACAAGAAACTGTAGAT
>JAUZTB010000072.1:20273267-20286701 GCA_034780895.1 Rhynchobatus australiae
ATTTCACTGTGTGTTTCGATATACATGTGACTAATAAGTAAATATCTTATCTTTTGGATGATGAAGACTGTGGATTGTAGGTGCTCTTGAAACCTTTGCAATTTGCTGCAGTGTATCTTGTAGATGGGGCACCTTGGAGCTACGCTGTGCTTATGGTGGAGTGAGTGAATTAAGTGATTGATGGGTTGATGATCAAGCAGGCTGCTTTGTCCTTGATGGTGTCATGCTTTTTAAATGTAGTTGGAATGCCACTTATCCAACATATTCCACCACTCTCCTGACTTCTGGCTTGCAAATAATGAAAAGATCTAGTGAGTTGGCGATTTGAGCCACTTGCTATAGGATTCCCAATCTATGACCACTTGTAGCCGTTGTATTCATTTGGCAGGTCTGCTTAAGTTTTTGGTCATTAGTCACTCACAGGATGTTGATGGTAATTCTCCATATAACTAATATTCGCCAGACCCAGCAAAATCCTCCTATATCTCCTCTGCATCTTTTACCATGCCATCACATCCTTTCCCTAATGTAATAACCAGAACAGTGCACCGTACTCAGTCTGTACTTAACTGATGTTTTATGCAGTTCTAGGATGACCTCTCTATACTTGTATTCTGTACCTGAGGGAATAAAAAGATATATCCTAGACATGCCCTTAATCATCTCTCTGCTCTGCAATCTTGTATGGATGTAGATTCCATTATGGCACTGTTCCTCTATTCTTTTTCCTGTCAGCATTTTCTGGATCTTGCTCCATACAGGTTTGGAGTGCTCATTACCTAAGAGTGGCATGGAGGACTGGAGACTGTGCAACAATCAGCAAACTTCCTCACTTCTAACTTTATGATGGAGGAGCTGTCATTGATGAAGTAGTGAAGGAGAACTGAGCCTGGGGCACTGCCGCCCAGTGATATCCTGAGGCTGAGATGATTGGCTTACAGTGATCTTAACCATCATCTTGGGTGCTAGATGATAGAGAGATTACCTAGATTCTCATTGACCAGTTTTACTAGGCTCCTTGAAGCCACAGTTGGTCAAAAGTTGCCTTACTAAGAACATAGCACAAACAAAATAGGGCCATTTGGTCCTATGACCTTCTGATCCTGCATTAATATTTTCTTCAAAGGCATTTTACTTCAATTCCACCATCCTGCGCTATCCCCATATCCCTTGATTTGTCTGATGTCTAAAGATCTCTCGATCTCTATCTTAAATATACTCAACACCCAATCAGTTCCAGCCCTCTTGGGTTGAGAATTCCAAAATTTTTCTGTCCTTTGAATGACAATTTTTTTTGTCATTTTCTATCCTAATTGGACCCCTTTCCTACCCTCATTCTAGGTAACAACTATGAGAAACATCCTTCTAGTATGTACCCTGTCAACTTATGATAAGCAGGCATTGTCCACTGAACCTCTTCCCACAATCATCTAATGAGCCTGGTTGTCCTCCCTCTAAGGCAAGGAAATCAAAACCGTGTTTAGATAAACACTTGAAAAACCATAGCATTGGAGGATATGGGCTGAGTGCCAGAAAATGGGATTAGTAAAGATAGGCACTCAATGGCTAACATTGACAAAATGGGCTGAAAGGCCTCTGTCCATGTTGCGTACCTCTAAGACTTCAGAGTCCTAAATGATTGCAGGTAGACTTCTTTAGCTATTCTTGACTCACTTTTTGAACTTAATGCTTTGTCTATAGTTAAGGTAGGACTGAGTAGGACTACAAAAACTTAACAGAGTATTTATGAGCAGATAGTTGGTTTGTAACTAGTACTTTGTATCTCCACCTGGTAGGTTGTGACTCTGTGTACAATTTTCTTCAGGCATGAATTAATACTGCAGCATAGTTATAAAGGCAGTAATAATAGAGGGATTTTGTTCCAAAGACTGCATAATGCAGAGGTATGATTAGTAATGTAGAAGTGCATTTCTACAGACACAGAATAATAGAGATTAATACAGGGTACAATTCTAGAGACATTGAATAACACAAGAGTAGAGTCCTATAGGGATAGAATAGTACAAGGCTACAGTTGTAAAGGCACAGTAATGGGGCACAGATCAATAGGCACAGAGTAATACAGGAATATAGATCAGCCAGCGGAACATAAGGCATGGGTACAGCTTTCTGTGTTTCACCCAGCCGCTCTGCTTGTATGTTTTGGCAAGTTGTTCAGCTAGTCTTGAACTGAAGAATCAAAGATTTTCAGTGGGCGTCTGGAAATTCTGAAAATGTAAATCTGCTGCCAAAAGTCTTCTGTTTAAAAAAAAGTTTACTTTTACTGAAATGTAAGAGCATTAATTTATTTTACATTGTTAGAGTTTTCAATAATCTTCATTAGCATGATTTGACACTTTCTCTTATTGCTTTCCAGTTTTGAACTTGGCTAAATGTGGTCAGCTAATGTTGAACCTGGTAAACCACAGCGGAAGCTGGTTTAGGCCACTCCTTGTGCCTACATGCCTGCACTTTCCAACTGAGAGCATGGGATGGTGTTTGGGAACAAGAATTCTATTTGCTTTTTTCACCTCCCACTTCCTATAACACAGAGGCATTAAGGCCAGTTATTGAATTCTCCTCTTATTGCCAATGAACTTGTCAATCCTACTACTGACCAATGATTAAGCAGGATCCTCTCCATATTGTAGGAACTGGCCATTACCTCTAAGCAAGCAGCGGTTAGAGAAGCTGCCAAGATCACTTTGACATCAATGGTTTGCAGTAAATAATAAGGTCATATGTTTGTCTCAGACAATACATCTTATAGTTTTGGAAGTCTTTGGAAGAAGGTGTACTGTCTGGACCACTTCTTTAATTATCTAAGAATTAAGAATTAAAATAAAGTCAGTGGGAGTTGTGTGCGCCTCTATGTCTGGAATAAAAAGGGATAGTTTGCAGTCAGTGACAAAGACAAAGTTTGTACTTGCCACTAATGTCATTTAGTATTCCCATGGTTTTGTTGGGCTCTGGGGCATGGATTTCCCTTTCTTAAATCTGGCATTAGCTGTGGGTCCAGCAACAATGGTTTCATCAAGCTAGCTGTGGAGTCAATCAGAAGGAATGATCTGCATTTATTTGGAGCCTTTCACATCCCTTTAAGGATAGTCCTAAATGCTTTATAAGGTTTTCAATAATCTCTATTTGACTTCAGAAGCTTAGTCATTGTTATAGTGAAGGAAATCGTATTGAAGAGTTCTGAGAGCCAGCAAGTCAGAAAATTATAAGGTCTATTTGTTTTAAATTTTATTACACATGTTACAATGAATAAAGATCTAGACTACAAGTGGATCAAGGTAGAAGCTGAAATATCATACATAAGCATTAAAAAATCCTATTTTGGAATAATTTTTCTGAGAGGCCCCATAGTCTGCAAAAATTATTTTTTTGGGACCAGTGGCTTGGTTCAGCAATAATTATGGCCTAATACATTGCTTGAAAACTCAGTTACACTTAATTCATCAAGATGCAATATTTTTAGTGCTTTAAACAACAAGAATATTTGGTCAAGAGGACATGGATAACCTGGAGGAGCTGGGCTTGCATTCAGACGTATCGACCTTGATCCAGAGACATGTTAGAATCCCACCACAGCAGTGGGGGAGTTTAACATTAATCTGGGATATAAAACTACCACCAGTAAATGGTAATTACAAAAATACAGGGTTGTTGTAAAAATCCATCAGTTTCGCTATTGCACCAAACAATGTGGTTGCTAATCAACTATCCCTTCCTCCTTCCCCCATCATCCCAACTCAGTTCAGGAGCAGTTAGTGTTAATAAATATCTGCATTGCCAGCAATATGCACATCTTGTGAATGAATACATTACAAAAAAGTTCTCTTCAATTCATTGATTCTGTGTTGATTGCCTTGACATAAACAGAACTGCATTGTCATGTGGAAAGGTAGACAATCATCAACAGCAGGTCCTGCATTTCCTTCTTTAGACTTATACGTCCTCTAGAAACAACTATTGGGTCTCCATTATAACTGTGAGTGAAAAAAGCCTCACCATTGTTCTCATCACAATTTATGGGCCATAGTTAATGGAAAGGTAAGCTGTAGAAAGTGATAAATAATGTAAATCTTGCATCCACAGAGTAAGGCTTCGCCATCAGGATAGTGAGCTGGTCTTGTTCTACTTGGATTTTGTACCACTTGCAATATAACTCCAGTGCAGTAAAGACAGACAAGGGTAGTGAATTTGTTAATGCATTGTCAGTGGTTGGCCTGTTAACTTTGTAAGTTCAAGTCCATTTCTTGTTCCTAAGCATTACATATAGCCTAATGACACTGTCCAAGTCCATCTTGTTGGAGGTCTTCTGGTTGAGATATTAAATCAAAGCTCCATCTAGCTGGAAGCAAAATATCACATGGTATCACTTGAATGAGAGCAGCAAATATTCTGGTTTTCAAGTCAACACTTATCCCTTAACCAACACAGGAACATGCATTAACTGCCCTTTGTATTATTGCTATTGATGGGATTGAACAAATTTCTTGTGTATTAAATAATGGTGACTACATGCCACAAGTTAGTCGTAAGCTTTTTTTTTCCATTCCCTCTTGGTACATGGATATCACTAGCATGATTGGTATATATCACCTGTCTGCAACGTTTCAAAAATGTCACAGTTGCTCCCATTCATGCTGTTACATAGGGAGTCCCAAGATTTTGATGCAATACCTTTGAAAGAATGATGACGTGTGTCCAAATCAGGATAATGAGTGGTTTGGAAAGGAACATGGAGGCAATAATGTTACCATGTGCCAGCTGCCCTTATTCTATATGGGCTGAATGCTGCAGGTTTGCAGGGCTGTTGAGGAAGTGTTAGCAACTACTGTTGATAGTGCAAACTATAGCCAGGGAGAGCTGGTGTTGGAAGGAGTGGATCTTTATGATTTAATATGTTTTGGAATATCCTATTATGTTGTAAGATGTTTGATAGTTAGAAGTTCCTCCTTTTTAGTCCTTTTCATTAACCTATATGGAACTTATATAGTGGTTTTAGATAAAAACAGAAATTTCTTCAAATGCTCAATAGGTCAATCAGCATCAGTGTTGACAGTAGCAGAGTTAACATTTCAGGTCAGTGATGTTTCATCAAGACTAATTTTTTGAGATGATTTCTATGGATAGTTCAGCTAAACAGTGCACCGAGGCAAAGCTGAGCAGCTGCCATCTTAGATTTGTTTACCAAAAGTATTGACATTGTAGTTTCATCAAAACTTTTGCTTATTGGTGACCCATGACCATTCTCTGTAATTTCCTGAATGAAGTAAAAGATTATTTGTGAAGGTTTATTAAATGATTTTAAGAAAATATCTTTGTAGATATTGCTATTTTTAAAAAAATATATTAAGTTTTTACGGGAGAAACTTGTACCTGGCAGTAAAGCATGGCTTGTGCTATGCTTGTAGATTTAAGCATGAAGTTGCGACTGTTCACTGGATCTTATGGTACTTCCTCTCTGTCTCGCTTCACTTCAGGAAACTCCAGTAGACCGTCTGGAGCCTGCAGAGAGCAGATTTATTTATTTTTCTACAGCTTAAGCATACCGACAACAGCAACAGCAGAAAACTTTCCAATAGTAAATTGGCAGTGATGCAGCTGAAGCTGAATTGATGTACTCTGTCCTGTGCCTGCCCCTAGTACTTGGCCAGCAGTTTCTTTGCCTTTTCTTAGTTTTCTATAGGCTGCTGACTCATGCAGATTTGAGATTCCATGGGCACTGCAAGCTTCTGGTGCCCTGTGTAAGGAGAGACAAAATGTATAGGCTGGCTTGTCTACCTAAGAGGAATTGCAGCAAAATCCAATTATCTCTTTACCCAATGTACTGTCTTCAACAGCTATTACTGCACAATGACTGGGAGCAAAATACCATGGTGCCTTCTTTCCACCCATTTCTACCCCCTCCTCAACTACCCCAATCTCTAGTCCAGGATTTCCAAGGTCAATTGTAAGAAAGTGTCTTTCTTACTATACCTCTTGAGGTCAGCCATACTCCATGCCAATAAGAAATAGAATCTTTGTACGGCTCGGTTACAAACTGTTTAGTGCTCTTGCATCTGTTTGGAGAGGTGGCGAATGGTGGGATTAACCTCTCCAGTGTTTTAGTTGATTGGTTGTACTAAGGGGAAATCATTTATAACCTTTCTGGAATTTAAAACCTATGCCTTTTCCTTCTCTTGTTCAGGAATGGTGATCACTATCAGGGAGACTGGGTCCTGGACCGGCATCAGGGCCATGGCGTGATGCAGTATGCAGATGGTTCACTATATGAGGTATTGCTGTTTGCCAGTAGATGTCACCATGAGCATACTCTTCATCCAAAAGGCAGCGCTGTGAGGTTTAACACAAGTTTTAAGAAAAAGAAACAAACTGAAACTGCAATTTTATTTCGCAATGTTTAGGGAAACACAAAATGCAACTTGGAAAGTGTTCTCGGGACTTTTCTTTCTTTTCCCACCACACATTGATTTTTTTTCTTGATTGACCATGCTGACATTGTTCATCCTACCAGCAGTAGTATCAGCCTTACCATATCTCAAGCAAGTGGGCATTCTTCTTGCGAGAGTTGTGCAGTGAGTAACAGCAACATGATCCCAATCTGGGGCTCAACCAATGCTTTCACTTGCTATGTTGGCTCCACATAAGGTTGGAAAAAATGTTCCCAATAATTCCTAACAAATTTCAAGTTGCCAATGCTGTCTGATCTCAGGAGTCTAATTAATCAATTTTCCACCCATAAAAGCAAAGCCCAACAGCCCATTTCAAACATTCATGTCCAGCAAATTCAAACTTTGCAAACCATTAAGTAGAACAGTTTCCACAACATAATTTGGAAGAATCTCTAGGACCGGATGTGCCTTAAATGGCATAGATTGAGCTCATCAACCTTCCCAGGTGAGGTGTCAGGGCATATTGTGAGACTAATGCTGTGTATTCTGGGGATTAATGGTGACAGCTTCAGTGGCAGAGAGTATGACCCATTTCCCTCAGCTACCTCTTTGGATCAGAGGGTGATATTCTACATTAAAGCGCTTTCTAAAAGTACCACATTTCGAACTGAAGCACAGAATTGGTAATAGACTTCTTTAACATTTTTAAACACTTGATTGCATGATGATTTTAATCCTGAAAAGCTGTGAGAGGCTCATGGAATGGTAATTGGGGTTCAGCCAGTTGGTAACAGTGGGGATGTGCAGTGATAAATGGGAAAGGCCTTGTGCTGTGGTATATGGTGAGTTTATAGTCCTGTGGTGCAATAAACGGGGGATCGTGCTGATTTAGAGTGGTACCTGAGGAAGGATCATGCTGCTTTGGAGTGGTAAATAGGGTGGGGTTTGTTATGTTATATAGCTGTAATGGAGGTATTGCACTCCTGTGAAGCAGTAAATGTGAAAGGGTTGTGAGTATGGGGTTATCTTGCCACATAGTTATATATAAGTAAGTTGGATTTCTCTGGTGGTAAATGGGGAGGCAGGGTATGAAGCAGTAAATGGTGAAGGGGAGCACTGCTGTTATAGAGTGGTAAATGGTGGGGGAATTGTGCAGTGGATGGGCAGATGCATAGTGTTGGTGTGTAGTTATGCTGTGGGATAGGGGTTTTCTCTTTGTGATTATTCATGGGAGAAATGTGGAATGATGCGTGGAGTGAATTCCCCAGACTAGTCTGTGCAATTGCTGGGAAAAGTCAGAGATGGATTGTTATATTAAGCTACTTCAGCTGGATTAGGCAAGTGGCCAGCTCACACTCTTAAAAATGTATTTTAATTTAAGAAAAACAAAAATGCAGTCTTAAATAAGGAGTCTTCTATAAATTTGATTTTCCTCTCCTTTTATTCTGTTAGCTTTATTTTTAGATCTGGTTATAAAACAGAATTTTTGAAGTGCATAGTAGCCTGGAACATCTCATAAATGGTAATGTTCTATGGTGGGAGAACCAGCAATTCAAAAGCAGTCTTGGCAGAAGTTGGAACGTTGGCACTCAAATAGTTAAATCCTGTAGGACTGTGGATGCCTTTTGGCGTCACTGCCCACTGCAGGCTCCAGGCTCCCCAGACGTCAGTAGTGCAGCTGTGTAGAGTGCGTGCAGGCAGGAACACGTTACCTCACCATGGCACTGTGTATTCAATGAATGAATTCAGATTCAATGTCTGATAACATCATTTTCCCATAATATAATCACTTTCTTTTCCCACCCTTCATTGGAACTCTGTGTGTGTGTGTGTGTCTGTGTGTGTGTGTTTGTATTTGTGGTGTGGATAGTGTTGATGGGGGTATGGAGCAGGGTGTGAAGTATTAATTTTACTAGTCTTTGGATGTTCTGCATTCATGGAATGCTGATGAATTGAAACCTGTCAAGGGCCATAATGTGGAGTATGATAAGATAATATACTCCTATTTTTTGTTGAGCATTTTCTTCTTCTCTGCTGTCTAATATGGTCCTCCTGTACACTGTTCACATACTTTCCCACCATTCCATTCAGCTGACCCTTCAGCTGCTTGGGCATTACTCTCCAGCACTTTTTGCTTATTCCCCGCTCTTTGCTATTTCTCTTGCACATTTTCAAATGCTTTTGTCTGTGCCTTTAATATAATCTCCTAACTCCTGTACAGGTTAGGCATAAACTGGCTTGTGCCCTCTTGAATAAAGTATATAATAAAGGCTTTATGTTTCCCCTTTAGCTCTAAAAGTAGATCTAGCTATAGGCTATAATTTTCATACCTCTAGTCAATTTCTTGTAATCCTGTGAAGAAGTTCAGGAGGAGAAAGGACTGTTGGAGCCAGCTTCACACTGGTATTTTACCTTTCCTCCTACTCTAGATTAACCCTGAAATGTCTTAGTGCTAGTAGGATGAAATGATTCCCTCCACCATAACCCTTCTTCTCCCACCCCTTGTCCCACTCCTCTCCACTCACCCTGTTATCATGTATATGCAGCCTGAGTATTTCTCTTCCAATTTTCTAAACTTGCAGTAAGTACAATTATTTGCAGGTAAACTCCCCCAGGGACTAATAATTAAAATATACGTAGGGTGATATTTTACCTTGACGTGGTCAACAGCAAGGTTTACCAGTAAATAGTTAAATCACTCTATGTGTCTGTATCATTCCATCATTCTTAAACTCCTAGGGCTGCGACAGTGTTGTGATGTTGGCCTGAATTCTCCATTGATGTGCTGGCAGGTCCTGGTAGAACTGTGAACATCTATCTTCATAATTGTATGGAAGTTTGGTACCCATATGGAATATGGAAGCATCAGTCTTCCATATAGCTGATCACTGATGATTTCCAATTGAGCTCCGAAGTAGGACTTCTGGTGGAATCCAGTGGCAGAGCACAAATTCCCACACATTTCTCAGCTGTTACACCGGATAATCTGCCCACTGAACTTAGGCCATGTTAGACTGTGTAAGATGAGTCAGCCCCTTCATTTGAATAGAGAAGAGTGGCTGTAGGAGAAAGATAATTCCGGTTAATTTAGAGTGGCAGGAGAGCCAGTAAACCAAGGCCAAATATTTAAGATAATTGGCAAAATAACCAAAGTGAGGAAAATATCTTTATGCAATGTTTTGATATAAAAGGTTGGTAAAAGTAGATTTAATAACAACTTTCAAAATGGAACCAAATAAATATTTGAAAAATAAAAAATAGTGTGTTTTGAGGGAAAGATTAGAGTAGGACCAAACAGATAAGTTTCCCTAAGAACCTTCATCAGTTGCAGCTCCTTACCATTTCAGCTGAGATCCACTAACTCGGCAGAGAGCATGGAGCAAGTCTGTGACCTTCCTGATCTCTCAGGCATAACCTAAGGATGTAACTTTGCTGCCCATATTCCAATTCACACTGAGTCCCAGTGATCCTACTGGACCAATGCTTGCTTACTCACTTGGGCACTCAATAAATTAGTGGCTCGTATTTAATATTCTCAACAAAATCTTTCCATTCATTTCTATATAACCTGTAAATTCTAACCTCTTTCAGCTTCTCAACCCTCCAACAAATCAATGTTCCATAATTATGGTTTCATGCATTTTGATTTTCTTGTTCCTGAATAATGACACCTGCAGAGTTTTGTATTGGCTTATTCATTAGGGAGTTACGTAGCCCAACAATGCAAGAGAACTGAATAAGCATTAGGAATTCAAAGTCAATTAGGCCACGTGCTTTAGTGGATGTGTCATTTCAACAGTGTGTGTGACTTTCAGCTCCTTTGCACTGTAATATGCAACAACTCCTCCCAGCCAATTCCCTTGATAGTTTTGTCAGTCTTCACCAAGCAAAGTGAAAAAAAATTCAAACAAATCAGCAAAAAAAAGACTCTGAGGAAAGAGCTTGCAAATCCTATCTCTGGTCTTGCTTTACATCTCTTTACTTTAAGATGCTATGCTTGTCTATATTGCTGACTGTGGGACTTTGGAATTTTCTTTTGCAAAGCACTTAACAAAACAATTCTTTAATAATCCAATGACTGGGTAATGAATCATCCCGAGTACTAACGGCTGGGGCTGTGAAGTTTTGCATAGGGAATTGCTATCCGCCTATAAGAATGAATGCTTGGATTTGCTGCAAATATGTCTCTGTGTGTTGGTTGCCGAAGACTAGTGCAAACAGCACTTAATCATTTGGAAACTCTTGGCTGCACTATGACAAATGTATGAATGCAATGCAAATTTATGCTGATAGTTGGCCTTCAGGTTTTTAGCTATAATTTCTGCTTCCTTCACACCTCCCTCTGAAGGTCAAAGTGATAGGGATTGATCTAAATCTCCTGTCATTTATGTAAGCATTGCTGTCATTTTTGCCATGGTTTTAATATTTTGAACTAGCTTCATGTCCGTTCCCCCCCACCGCCACTGTGACGATCAGCTTCCCCGCAACACTGAAAGTGTTGATGTCAATCCCAGGTCTCCAGAGATTAATAGGCCAAGAACAATCAAAGAATATGATCTTTGGTTTGATAACTAGGCATATTTGGCCACTGTTAATCTCATTCATTGGATGTGAAACTCTTTGGAAGGTTGTGAAGGTGTGATAAAGTGCAAGTTCTTCCATTCACAACTTCAGAGCTGGCTATCATTGATTTCAGTTGGGCAGCATGTAAAATTTGAACATTTGATTTATTCCTACCTCATTCAGGAAAGAGCAGAAAATTTGGACAAAAAAACTGGAAAAATCTACTGCTTAAAAATTGGATGCAACCTATTTTAAGTGCACCAAAGCACTAGTGCTAAATTGAGTCCCACTCAAAAAATTGTGAACTTGTCAAAAGCAGGTTTGAAACAGCTTTAGAGTAGTTTATAATCTGAATCAAGCTTTAAAACGGAACTTAAGAGGTTCCCAACAGGATCACGGTAAATTCAGGGCCACTGTTGATGCTTTGTTGCCACGACAATGTGCCATAAAGGCATACTCCCATGGCAGCCAGACCAGATATCAGCACACATCGTGGCTGCCGTGAGGAGAGTGAGAAGTTGCAGAGAAGGAGAGCGCTCCTAGGTTCACTGACCACAGAAGTTCCAATCAGTGAGATTGGTGCCTGAGGGAGATCCTGTTCACCATTTGGGTGGGGGTTGTGGGGAGGAGTGGGGTTATGCACCAGGAGGTCTGCCAGGGCTACTATTTGATGATTCTGGCAGGAGGCAACTAGAATTGTCTCTTTCAGGAATGGGAAAGACTGGAATATGAGGGACGTGGCATGGTGAGATGAAACATTGATGTTGTCCATTCTCTAAGAGCCCGTTGATGTAGGGGATTGAAAGCTGCAAGAATAGGTTGAAGAACAATGGTCGCAGGTCCAGAGTTCAGACTCTCTCAGGGAGGAGGAGTCATGGATGCTGCCAGAAAACAAGACATTTACGATCAAGAAATTCTTCATATGATTGACAATCACTTGTATGTTAAGGGAAATCCTTTCTATTGATGAAAAGCCCTGGTTTATTGGTGGAACTCTTGAGGAGTGAGCAGTCAATGCTGCTTGTGCTTGCTGGAAACCAGCAGGGCTGGCAAATCTCAATGCCTGAGATGCCATCTTCTCACTGAAATCAAAGTAGATGAATTCATACCCCTGGGAAGAGAGAGCCCACATGACCTCTCTGAAACTGCAGTGAACAAAAAATTGAGAATAAACACAGATCTGGTCCTGCCACCTGGAATGATTCAGGAAGCTGAGGGTCTCTGTGACATGGACCTTCATGGAGGGAGCAGTCCAGGTTTGAGAGTGTGCCAAATGTCATCCCAGAAGCGAGAGGCTTAGAAAACATGCACTTCCAAATGCATTGTACATCCAGGTAGGACGTACTGTTTCTGAAGACTCATGAGGTCTTCTACCCTCCCTGAGTGCCCTGCCTAACCTATCCTGAAGTCTTCAGTAATGGAGTCCTGTCATCACTGAAGCATCCATTGAAGGAACAGCTCAGCAGCTGAATGTTGCAAAACATAAGCACTGTTATAACACACACACAAGAATAGTCACTTGTGAAACTACCCAGTCAGATGTCTACAAAAAGCATCCCTTAAACAATGAGAAAGGCAAGAAATCAGTGCAATGTTCTTCAAGTTCTGCTGAGACAGTTGCACAACAGTCATTGTGTGGAGCTCTGAACTTCAATTTACTGGTGAAATTGTGAATTGCAGAAATTACAATGCCAATACATTTGTGCCTAATGCCAGGAAATGGTCAGGAGCACTAATGTGGATCGCAACCAGATGTGCCTCATCCATTTTCATGATTGGCACAAATCAGTTTTGGATCACATAGTGCTTATGAAGCTATTGTTATATAATCGCATTTCCAGACATAATCTCCAAACTTATAGTGCAGTGAATTAGCTTTTTGTACTTTAGACTCAGATTAATGGGACAAGTGTGTTCCCTATAATATATGCGAGTATCTAACATAAATTAACTGAATGGTTAGTCATTCTGAATTTGCAGCTGGTATCATAGGGCAACCCTTCTGAGAATTCTATGATGAGAGGGCCATAAGAATGGTTGTAAAGGATGGTCTCCTAAGCCATCCATTAATATCTAGTTAAGGCAGTGCATACAAATCTGCATCTAAGCTTTCCTATGTCCATCCTGGGTATTCCCATTATTAACCCTTCATTCACACTTTGGAAAAGTTGTGCATTCCACCACACTCCCATCCCTAACTTTGTCTATTTGTATATCAATATCTGAAGATGAACATTCCATGAGCATTCCTTTTAATTGCCTGTGAATGGATTGGAGGTTTAATAATCAAATCTGAGACATCATTGAAGAAGGTCATTCAACTCATACTCCCAGTTTTTAAATTTTTTATTAGGGAATGTGGCAAGACAGGGTTTATTACTGATCCCTGATTACCCATGAGAACATGCCCATGATGGTGAGCTGCCTTCTTGAACCACTGCAGTCCATCTGGTACATTCAATGCTGT
>JAUZTB010000072.1:20310415-20323400 GCA_034780895.1 Rhynchobatus australiae
TTGTACTCTGTCAAGGTTTTAGGGATTAAATGTTCAGTCCTGACCTGTACGTGACTCCATACCCACAACAAAGTGGCTGACTGCTAAAACTCCTCTGAAGTGGCCTAGCAAACCACTTTGCTCAGGAATAACTAGAGATGAGCAATAAATGATGGCCTTGCCAGCAAAACCCATATCCCAAAAATGGATAATTGGATAAAAATATACCCAGTAACCTGTTCCAGTAATGGTCTAGACTCTGTAGCCAATGTAGTTCAGATTTCTCCTTTTCCCACATTGGTTGCTGTCAAGCTTTAGTTCAAGAGATCCCTGGCAACCAGCACCTCATCGGCCAATTACACTGAGGAATTCACAGAGCAAGAAAAGGAAAGGCACATTTTTTAACTAACATTTTAAAGGTTTTACAGTGCGCAAAATAGAGACGGAAGCACACATAAAATTAAGGCAGGAGCTGAATTATTATAAACAAGCTTTTTTAAAAAAGACTTTTTTATTTTATTTTAAAATATTTATGTGAGGCAATTTCAATCCATAAATATAATGCCAGTCTTTTTATGGCCAGCGAATTCACTAAGCAGCAACTACATTTTAGTACATCATTAAAGACCCATTCATCGTGCAACACAGCATAGGTATTTTTGATTCATAATTCATAATTATCTGGAATTTTCAGTAATTCACTTGAAAATTTCAGAAAGGCTACAAAATAGTGCAGAGTGCAATGAGTCACTGGCAGCAATTTAATCTCTCCCTGCAAAGATATCCCAAAGTTGGTATCAGTTTCACTACGTTTCAGTAGCAAACACCAACAATGTTCTTGTTGCTGCAGGTCTCAATCTCAGAAGAGCTTCTCTACAGCACTAACATGAATTTGTCTTTTTAACTTTCTTCTTCTTTTCCTGAAGTGTGGCTATATAGCTTTGAGTCACATGGAACAAAAGATGCCTGATTAGAACAGCAGGCTGGACTGAGTTAGGGGCTCTTAATTAGATTGGTCACTGTGTGTAACTAAAAAAAATCCATCACTGAATAACTGGATGCATTTGAAGTGTAGATGTAAATTCCACATTGGTTATCAGAAGGCTGTGAGAAGCTGCAATTTTAATAGGGCTTGCCAAAGGATTTCCACAATATTCTAATTGTTCTAGATCTGAAGTAAATAAATAGACTCACTGCCTAGATTCAGTCAAAAAGATCACTCTGGAGGGCTGGCAGTGCTAGTGAAACTGCTTTGGAGGAGGAGAGAAATTAGACTCCATCCCTCAGTGACGGCATTTCAGAAGGAAAGGTCTGGCACCTCGTAGCTGTTTACATCTGTACCACTAGCAGCCCTGCAGAGGTTCTTTCACAAGAGCCTGTTAACTTTAAAACTTCTGTTTTGGAGGATTAACAAATTTTGGGATCTGTGAATCTGGTCTGAATTTTACTTGTATGCTCGTCCCCATTGAATTATGTATGAAGAATTTCAAATAGTTCTTGATGAATGCTGCTCTGCTGATGAAGGGAGTTAAACAGTATTACATACAATAAGAGCTTCAGCAAGAGAACTGAAGGCAGCACATCTGTCTCCAGACAGCAGCAGCTCGTAGACAGCAGCCACTGATACCCTCACAAGGAGACAAGAGATGCTGACTGTGTCAACAGTCTGCCAAAACATACTTTATCGATCTTTTTGCTGGCACAAACCTGTACTTAGGTCTATAGCGTGAGGCTGTTTTATAAATATTTTATGTAACTTAAAATAATGGAGCGCTTTAAATGGTGATGTGACTGTTTCAGGAACGAACACAGTCAAAGGAGCTGCAAGCAATTCCTGTCACGGTGACAACAAGGTTATGCAGCACAATAGCTTTGATGCAAATGGCCCGCAGGTGTCTGCTTTGCTCAGTTGATAACACACTGATCTAAATATTGGTAGATAGTTGAAGTACCATTCTTAAACTCTGAGCACATAATCTAGACTGACAATCCAGAGCAATACTGACAGCTTCTAAATTGTAAAGGTGAAATGTTGAATTGAATCCTATTCTGGCTTCTCAGATGAACAGTGAAGATCAAAAAGTGCTAGTCAGTGAATGACTGGAATTTTTTCAATGTACTGGCTATTTAACTAATGTGGGTAAAATGACTATCAGGTGTCCTACAAAATTACAATCACTGCACTTGAAAAATAATGTAGCACGTGCAAAGTGCATTAAGCCATTTCTGATAAATTATTACATTGAATGCTATTTTCCAGTTCAGAAGACACAGGGGCAAAGCCTTATATCCACTGAGCCAGGAATAGCAGGATGCCAAACTTGAGGGCAGATAGAAAGAACACCTTTAAATAACACACCACAACCCTAGGCCACCCCAAACTACCTTTTATGTGTAGTTACTGCTGGTATGCAATACACACAACGGCCAAATTAGAAGTAACTTGCTGACTCAAACAGAAATTATACTAATGCTAGTTTAGGTTTTGGTAATAATATTGAACAGCTAAATGTTGGCAAGGCACTGGCAAGAATTCACCTGCTCCTCTTCAGAATATTTACATCATCTGAGAGATTAGGCAAGGCCTCAGTTTAAAGTTGCCTCCAAAAGACAGCAGCTGCAACAATGTAGTACGCACTGAACCATTAACCTAAGAGTAAAACTTGAACCCAGGACTTTCTGATTTGAGGGTGAAACTGCTCCTATTGCACTATGACTGCCATCCATGAAGAACTCTAGACTGAGAAGAGTTCTGTGATTTTGATTATAGCAGTGACATAGGCAGAATGAGGAAAGACCTGGTTATATAGGAGGCTGCATTCAAAATCCCCTGAAATAAGATGCAGAGATTGCATTGGAGAGTTGATCTGCTCCAAATCAATTTCTAGCAGCTTGCTAATTAATATAATTGCTTGAGTGACTGGTCATTTCAGCAGGAGCCCAAAGCTGAGAGACACTGGGACCACTTAAAGCTAACCATATTTTTCTTCTATTCACATAGGGGATGTGTGTATCACAGCCAAGCCCAACATTTATTACCTTTTCCTATTAACCCTTGAGAAGATGGTGGTGAGCTGCCTTATTGAATTACCCCAGTCATTCTGCTGACAGTGCTCTCATGATGTTGTTGAGATGACAACTTCCGGATTTAGACCCAGTGATGGTGATGTGTCCTACTCTGGATGGCGTGTGACTTGGAAGGGAGCTAGGAATGAGTCATTCCCATGGATCTGTTGCCGTGGCTTTCTGAGTAGTATTGCAGATTTGGGAAGTGTTGTCAAAGAAGTTTTAGTAAGATGTTGTGATGCATCTTGTAGATGGTATACATTGTAATGATTTGTGGTTGAGGGAATGAAGAGAGATTGGGATGCCAGGCAAGCAGGCTGCTTTGTTTTAAATTATGAGGTGATTTTTTTTCATATTGTTAGGGATGCACTCAACTAGGGAACTGAATGGTATTCTGTCCAATGGACAAGTTCAATAAAGGTGATGAAAAGATTTTGGGGAGTTACATAATACCCAGATTCTCACCTTACCTTTTAGCCACAGTAATTAAGTGGCAGGTCCAATAATGTTTCCCCCCTTCCCTCTCAGGATACTGGCACATAAATTTGGTGATGGTAAAGCCACTGAATGTAAAGGGCAGATGATTAAGCTTACACCTGGCACTTGGATAGCCCAAGCTTAAATATTGTCCAGGTCTCGTTGCTTGTAGCCACAAACTGTTCGTCATCTGAAAAGTTGCAAATGGATCTGAACTCTCCAAACATTATTATGCTTCCCCATTTCTGATGCCACAAGAAAAATCACTGAAGAGGCAACTAAAGATTGTTGAGCCAAAGACACTGCCCTGTTAAGCTTCTAGAGAGCATCAAACATTTAAACAAACATTGCAACAACCAGTAGAAATCTGTCGGCAACTGACCTCAAAGTAATTTTAAGTTAAATTAGTGGATGGAGCATCCTGCTGCCAAATGCATATGCAACCCTATATGATTATTAGAGGAATTTTGTTGCTGCTGAGCTCCAAAATGAGAACACTGGTGTCAAATCAGTATCGCATGCTGATTGGTATTACGATCTGCAAAATCTGCAAGCTTGTGTTGAGTTTTAGCTGCCCATGCACTAATGCTCCTACCAGTTTGGCATTTCTTTAGCTACACGTGTGCATGTATGCATTAAATGCCATTCAGACTGAAAAGGAACTTAACAAATAACAGGTTGGGAGCAGGTCTGGCATTAGCAGAACCATGGGTATTGAGGTATAACTCAAATACTATGAATCCAGACCTGCAAACGATCTTCAAAGGGAAGTAAAATGAACTTTCTGGAGTTCAGACTGCTGCTCCTGGGGCCAGTTAGAATAGTATTGGAGTGCGTAAATCACCATCTGCATGGGTGGAATTATCACTGGTTTGGTACCAAAGAAGCTTTCCCAAGTCACATTGCTACATTCGATGGCCATGCTAAAAAGTTCAAGTACTGACCACACAAAGCCAGGCAGGAGTCAAAATTGGACAGCAGCAATGTAACCATAGAGGTCAGGTCCTAGAGTGGAATTTGAGCCACAATCTTTTGACTCAGAGGGTGACCACCTGAGCCATGCTGGCACTGTGGAAACACTTTCAGCAACAGTAAAATGGCTCTAAGTTGCTTGCTACCATTGATCTGATGGAACATAGAACAGTGCAGTACAGCACAGGAACAGGCCCATTGGCCCACGGTATCTATGCCGAACACGATGCCAAATTAAACTGATCTTTGGACCTAGTGCACAAATGTCGTTTAACCAAAAAATGAACTGTTTGACTCCTCTACCCATTATCTGATTTTAGATTGTTCTGAGATCACTTGTGGTTGCATTTTTCTCTTATTGGCAGGATATGATGGTGGACCCTCTTGCTTGACTGAGTTGATTTGCTTTCTTCTTTACATAAATTTGTCCATAAATAAATAGATTTGACTGTTAGTAATTCACATTCAGCTTATCCACAGCAGATCTATGCAGCTGGTGAAGTTTGTGGGGGATGGTGCTTGTGGAAGGAATTCTGCTTGAAACCCAGTACCATTTCCCAAAAGAGAAAATCTGGTGCCTCAGTGCTCTGACATCATGAATGCTCACAGATTGATCCTGCAAGCCAGGAAAGAGAAGGCAAAGAGATGAAAGGCAAAGTCAGCCTTTCTCCGGTCGTTCCCAGTGATATCCATGGACTGGCCCTCAGGCAAAGTGAGCTTCAGAGAACTCATTCATAAATAGCCTTGCCTGGGCGATGAACCACCAGAGACAACTTCTGTTCTAATCAACTTCAAAGGGGCACCCTAAAGATATGCTATTTTGATGTGTAACACTTATTACAAAATCTTTGACATTTTTGTTCATTGAAATGGAGTATTGTTTAATTATAACTGCTGGTAAATGGGTCCTTATAAATTACATATATATGTGTGCGCCAGACACTGTCATATTTAAAGATCAGTTACATATTATAAAAAGGAATGACAAGTTGAAAGATCTAAATTGTTCGTTGTCTTTTTAACTTCAACCATTTTCTCTTTGCTGAGAATCTTGGCAACAAATCAGCCTTCTGAATGGTTAGTTTCCCATCCATCTTTCACAATCTAGTAATCCATAAATTATATTCAATAGTTCCTTGCCCACTAGAGAACCAGCTCGATGGAGCACACTTTGAGAATAGGGCTTTGATATAAAAATGACCATTCTCTGACCCAAGTTCTGTCTGAACACAGGACTGAGGGTTCACCCCTCTCTTCAGTGTCCTAAGGGTTACTCATTCTAGCAGGGGTTGCTCAGCCATGATCAGTTGCTAACCTTGATTCAAGATCATTATCCGGAGCCTGTCAGGCTAGTTCATGAATATGAGCAGCAAATTAGGTCTGAAGAGTGAGACGCACTGAGTGTGGTGGAAACAACTGATGAGAAAGCCTAACTATGTACAATTGACAGATAATTAAGGGGAGCATGATGTCTTGTAGTTTTATCTAATTTGAGTCCTTTTCTGCAGACTGAACAATTGACATTTGTATTCTATGTTTATAGCAAGACCAAGTTGGGTACAAACTCAATTATAGACCATTCCAAAAGCCTTGTCTCACGTACTTTGAGTGAACTGATTACACAGGATCTACTTAATTTGGCTAGGACATACGAACTAGAAAGGTCTAAGGATGAGCAGGCTTTTAAGTAAATAGATTCAATGGAATTGCCTTTGGAGCTAAAGATCACATCTTCGGGAGCTGATGTCTCTGAACAAGCCAGATGGTGTGGAAGAATAATGACATAATTAACTGTTCGCAGTTTAGAGGTGCTTACATTCAAATCCAATTTATTTGCCACAAATGTGGGCACTTCCAATAGGAATTGTTTTGCCAGACATCACGCCTTCCATCAATGGAATTTATCTTTTAACCATTTGCATAAAATTTAATCTAATCAGTCCTGATGGCTCAGTTGGCATCAATTTCCAATCAGTGCCGGGTCAGCTGATGCCAGCTATATAATTGGCCTCAGCTCCCCTCATTGGGTATGGGAAAAAAACATAGCAATGTTGTAGTAGCTGCTTCTGATCACTATTCAGTGGCTTCAACCAGAAAGCTTGAATGGATGTTGGGAATGGCGGATCAGGCTCACTTGTGATGCCCTTCTCTGTAAAGTAGCCCATTGACACTCATTGCCCAGGCTCACTCATAAAGATAGCTTATGTGGACTCAGGTGTTGCTAATGCAGTAGAATTATAGGACAGAGAGTTTGGACACAGCAGCAAAGGAGTGAAATATAAAGATGACTTATTTTTTTATAAATTATTAAAATAACAGTAGGCAGCTATCCCAGACTGTTGAATTTCTTTTAAACATAGAAACAGAGAGGAACTTTGAGTGCTGACGAACATCTAAGGAGGCCATGGTAAGGTCTGAGCACGTTTGCTGGTTTAGCCTGCCTTTAAAGGAGTTGAAGTATGTGCTGGAAATGGCCACTTTGTGGGTTGTTAAGGGTCTGATAACTATTAACCTTGCTGCAAGCTCGCAACATAAAGAACCTCTGCCATTTTGTTGGCTAACCCTTCTATTAATGACCTTCTGAACAATGAACAGGAGTAAGAAGTCATTGTTGAAGATTTCTAGCATTATTTAAATGTGCCATGCCCACCTTCGCTCTTCACTTGCTGTTACAAGTTAGGGGACTTTCTGGAGTACTTTTGTCCTGGAAATTCCCTGAAGACATCACTCAAGAGTATGGGCATTGTACCACCTTATTGGACATGCTGTAAGAATCGCCAGGAGAAAGGGGGTGTTTGATGGCAATGATAAAAACAATTCACCTCAAGTCCCTTCTAATAATTGTATGGAATGCTTTAACTTTGTGTCTCCTATATTTCAACAGTTCTGCTAAGTCCTTCCTATCCATTCTATGTATTTAAGCCCCTCCTTAATTTTATACACTTCAATTATATTTCTATCAGCTTCCTCTGTTCCATGGAATTCAACCTCAGCCTATGTTCTCATAGCTAAAAATTGTCCAGTCTTCGCAATATCCTCATCAATTTCTTATGCTTTAGTATACAGTTTCACAAAACCTGTCTGTGTAAATATAGTCCTTAAATATAGCTGTGAAAATGAATGGTTACAATGGAACACAGACGCATTATTACTTAAACTGCAGACATACTCAGCCTTTGATCACTTTCATCATGCAGGAAAAAATATCCAGCGTACTGGTGTGCATAACAGTAATAAACTTAAAAGTTACCAAGGATGTGACTGATGAACCTTTGGGGCTGAAAAATATGAGCTTAGCAAAAACCAGCTTAGCTGATGTTCCATTCAGCAATCACATTCATGATCTGCAAACTGCCAAGGCCCAAAACTTTGGAATTTACTTCCTAAGTTTCTGTACCTCTCTACCTGTCTTTCCTCTTTTAAAACATTCCTTAACAAATTACAATCAAACTTTGAAACTGAAATATTGGAAAAATGGCCAAAGCTTTGATAACTCTCCCACAATGTGCCCTGGAATGTTTTTAAAGGCTTTTTGGACTCTCCTGTAATTCTAACTGCTATAGTTCCTCCTGGTTTGTTTAAATGTGAAAATGAAAGTGCTTGCTTGGACTTTTAGTAAGTCAAAATAGATGAGTTAAAGCCATCTATTAAAATACTTAAGGAAGTCAAAAGTACATGTTAAGCATTTGTTCTCTATTATTACCAACATTAATTAAAGCCTGTGTTGCTCTTTTGAACCTATGAAAAAGTTTTTTTTCACACTAGCATCCACAGCCTTTGGGGACAGAGCTTCAGATTTCCATTATCCTTTGTGTGAAAAACTGTTTCCTGATTTCACTCCTGAAAAGCCAGGCTCTAATTTTAAGATTATGCCCCTTGTACTGAATGCTCCCAAAAGAGGAAATAGTTTCTCAGTATCTAGCCTATTGGATCGCTTTATCATTTTAAACATCTCGATTAGATCAACTTTCAACCTTCCAAACTCGAGGGAATACAAGCAAGGTTTATGAATGCTGTCTTTTTAACTTAACCCTTTAGACTCTGGAATCATTCTGGTTAACCTGTGCTGTACCTCCTTTGAGGGCAATATATCCTTCTCGAGGTTCATGAACCAAAAATGAGTGTCTGAGTAATAGAACAGATCCACATATAGCCCATCTCTCTTCAGGAAACAGACAATATTCCACATGCCTTTTTGATTTACATGCATTGTGCAATAACTTGACACCTGTACCTGGACTAAGTTCCTCTTCTTCTACACAGCACATAGTCTCAAATCATTTAGGAAATATTCTCTCCCCGATTTTCCCTGTTCTCTGGAACTGCCCGAACTACCATTTTCACCTTTAAAAGCATCCTGAAACTCCAGCTCCCTCTGGGCAGCCTTTGATCACTCTCTTAACTGTTTCCCAAGGGGCCAGTGTCTGTCCTCTTCCTCCTTTATGTTGGACTGGTTTACGCCCTTTGCTAAAATTTCATTTAAAAGCGAACTGTTAATTTAAATCAGTAATTATTTGATTTGAAATATCATTAACAACCTTTCCTTGTTTCTGCTTCAGTGTGCCTCACGTAAGCATGTCACTTTTACTTGTCCATACCAAGCATAAATAGTTGATCCAAGTAAATCAATTGGTTTTGACAAATACAGACCCAGGAATTGCTTGTGCAGATTGCGCAGTAATGACAGGAATGAAACCCATTAACTGAAAGCTCTTTATTTCTCCCTAGGTACACCAGACCCCTCATCTGACAACGAAGGTAAAAGGACAGAACAGCAGGAGCAAGGAGCTCTCTATGGTAATTGCACCTTGTTATATCCTAGTGGCAGAGCACAAGTCCTGCACCTGCTTTCATTGTTATTCGGAGGCCTGGGGTCCTGGCAGAATGGCCACTACCCAGCTTGGGCAGTCAGCCAGTGCTAACAGCAGAATCAGGTTTATTATCACTGACTTACATGATGTGAAATCTGTTGTTTTGCAGCAGCAGTACTGTGCAGAGACATGAAATTGCTACAAATCACCAAATAAATAAATAAATAAATAAATAGATAGATAGATAAATGGGTAGATAAATAAATAAATGGATAGATAGATAAATAGACAAGTGGATGAATAAATAAATAAATAAATAAATAAATAAATAGATGGCCAGATAAATAAGCAGTGCCCAAAAGAAAGGGAATAACGAAGTAGTGTTCATGGACCGTTCAGAAATCTGATGGCAGACAGGAAGAAGCTGCTTCTAAATCATTGAGTGTGGGTCTTCGGGCTCCTGTACCTCCTCCCTGATGGTAGAGATGAGAAGGGGGCATGTCCCAGGTGGTGAGGGGCCTTACCAGCAGGGAGAATCTAATTATTATTTGGAATACAAAAAAGTGTATTAAAATTGATGGGCAGGACATTTTGCCATTAATGAACTCCCTTCATTGCCATCACACTAAGGTCTTCAAAATCATGAGTATAAGTAGTTCCCAAGGTACATACCATGGAGCCTAAATATAAACTTTTAAGTTCATATTCTGATTAATTGCCATGTGTTTAATTGAGCTTAATCTGATTTAAGATTTTTCCATCAATGTGGCAACGGGACTCAGAAAACCCCTTTCCCTTCCCTTATGATATTCAACAGGCAAATTACAAAACTATTAGCATCAGCTAAAGCCAGTTAGGGTCTCTCACATGGCATGTGGCCCAGAGGATGTAGTTTGCCCAACCCCGCCCCCTCCCCCCGGTTTATTTCTTCTGCCTCCAGAAATGCACCAGAGTGTGCTTGAGCCCATGTGTATTTTTCACTGTAATGCCTTTCCCTAATGAATTGTTCAACAGATCTATTTCCTTTGGATAAAAAGTTCCTCCCAACTTTCTCCCTTGTTTCCAATTTCCTACTTTGCATCACACCAACTGATAGAACAGGGCGAGTTACAAAATCGGTTCTGCTCACGTCAGGCGATAGGAAGTGCTGGTGAAACAAGCTGATTTTATCTGCAGCAAGGCAGGGAGTTGGTTTAGGCATTATCTGTGTCTGAATGATCTACTGTGAGATGTTCAATGCCAGGAGTTTAATAACCGTGAAAGAGTTAATATAGACGACACTTATAAGACACAAATACATGTCACACATCTGTGGTTTCAGTGTGGATAGAGATGGAGGATCCATGTGCACTGCTGTCCCTGGGGCAGTGCATGTTTCACAGGTTGTTGCTTTTCTATGAGTTACTTGCTTCTCAACAGCTGGTGCCTCCCTTATTCTCCATTTCTGCAATCAAAACTGGATGTGGAAGATTTCCATTGGTCGGGTCCAGTAGGTGTACGTGCGGCTGGATTAGAAGTACTCTCAGGCTATCTTATTCAAGGATAGCACCACAAGTATTTCTGTTCATCTCTTCACATGACATCTATATACACACATCTTTCAACTTGATAGTAATCATGAACAAAAGTATGGGGAAGCTTTAATCTGCCTCACCATCCCTTCCCTCCCAGCCAATTGCACCTGCCCCACTGTGGCAATGGCTGAAGTAAAGTGCAAGAATTAAGTCAGGCCCTTGAATGGTCTGAATGATACGATACTACTGCAGGGATCCAGTGCTGCTTCAGGAAAGAAACCGTCCAGCAAGCTGCCAATTACCCTCTTATTGATTGAATAGACAGGACTTTTTTGATGATTTAGGGAAAATAATCTTTTGCCTTTTCCTCTCAGCCTTTTTATATCTAAGTCATATTGCATTTTCAGCAGGATTTTCCTGAAACTTTCCAGCTCTTACAGTTTTCATAGACTAACTTTTCCAAGTCTAAGTTTTCATGACACAAAGGTTGGCGGTGTTGTGGATAGTGTAGAAGGTTGTCGAGGGTTACAACGGGACACTGATAGGATGCAAAACTGGGCTGAGAAGTGGCAGATGGAATTCAACCCAGAAAGTGTGAAGTGATTCACTTTGGAAGGTCAAATTTGAGGTAGAATACAGGGTTAATGACAGGATTCTTAGCAGTGTGGAGGAACAGAGGAATCTTGGGGTCCAAGTCCATAGATCCCTCAAAGCTGCCATGCAAGTTGATAGGGTTGTTAAGAAGGCATATGGTGTGTTGGCCTCATTAGTCGAGGGATGGAGTTCAAGAGCCGCAAGGTAACGTTGCAGCTCTATAAAACCCTGGTTTGACCACACTTAGAATGTTGTGTTCAGTTCTAGTCGCCTCACTATAGGAAGCTTTAGAGAAGATGCAGAGGAGATTTACCAGGATGCCTCCTGAATTGGAGACCATGTCTTATGAGGTTAGGTTGAGTAAGCTAGGGCTTTTCTCTTTGGAGCGAAGGAGGGTGAGAGGTGACCTGTTAGAAGTGTACAAGATGATAAAAGGCATAGATTGAGTGGACAGTCCGAGACTTTTTCCCAGGTGGAAATGGTTAACACGAGGAGGCATAATTTTAAGGTGATTGGAGGAAAGTACAGGAGGGATATCGGAGGTAAGTTTTTTTACATAGGGAATGGTGGGACATTTAAGAGACCCTTAGATAAGCACATGGATGATAGAGAAATGGAGGGGTATGTGGGAGGGAATGGCTAGATTGATCTTAGAGTAGGTTAATAGGTCGGCACAACATTGTGGGCCGAGGAGCCTGTACTGTGCTGTAGTGTTCTATGTTCAATACAAAATACTGCAATTTGCCCAACACATTTAATTTGCCAGCACAGATCAAATGTAATGGAATAGGGCACAATGGTTTACAGACTGGCTGTAGAACTGGGACAGGTTACACAGAACAAAACCTGGTATTAGTTGTGACAGAAATTGATAGAATTTCAACCCTGTGATTATCAGAACATAGAAGATTAACTGTACTGCCAAAATCCTTTTCTTTAATCCTATGCAGATCATATTTTGTGTTGTCCTGTTTACAGTTCACCGAAGCGATAGGTTAGCTTGACATGTTCCAGACAGAGCTCTTACATAATCAGGCTGTTGGGCATGTTGTTCTGATGGTGGGTGAAGGCACAAAAACAAGCACTGGGTAGCTTCCTGCACTTCTGCTGTTTGGCTCTGACACTCATTGTCGTGACAGTGACAAGTATTGCATTCTTCCCTCTTTCTACCACCTCCCTTCTTACCCCCAAATAATCCTTCTTTTGCCCTTCTGCTCCTTAAGATGGGGACTCGCCCAAAACTCCATTCTTATGCGAGTCTAAATTAAGCAGTTAGGAGAATCATAAAATTATAGAATTATTATGGCAGAGTTTGAGGCTATTCACCCTATCAAGTCAATACCAACTTTTGAGTAGAGCAATCCCAGTACAAAAGGGGAAGAAAATGAAAAAGGACATTCTTTTATGTTGTGCATTCTATGACCCTGAGCTGCCCCAACGTGTATTAAAGCTCTGCACTATACTGCTGAAGTACAGTCATTTTTTAGAGGAAAGGGTGCAGAGGAGATTTACCAGAATGCTGCCTGGTTTAGAGAGTGTGCGTTATGAGGAGAGACTCAGGGAGCTAGGGCT
>JAUZTB010000072.1:20401323-20426006 GCA_034780895.1 Rhynchobatus australiae
AAGATTTTCCAAGAATTGAAAATTAATGTCCAGAATAGTGTTGCAAGTAATCTAAAAGAATTCATTGGGGACATTAAAAGTATATACATTGGTGATGGGGAAAGAGCCTGTTTGAATGATACTCAAGAATTATTCAATCTGGTCCATCTGCCTTCAATCTGATGAGCTGGTTTATTGTTCAATTGGTGTGGCTCAGCGGGGCACCACAGGAATGGACCAATGGAGACAGAGTGACTTTAGGCAGGATGTCACACAATGACACTTCCAGGGCTACATCCAACCAAATTTGACAATCCTGCTGCAGCCTCTAACGTTCAATGCGAAATGAATCCTCCAAGTTTCAACCATTTATTGAGTCCCATGTTTCTCGCTGCCCCTAGTTCCAATGCAATTCTTGTCTCTGACGCAGCCAGAATGAGATCAGATGCACAGATAATCCGAGCAGCTCTGAATGCCTCTGTGTGGTGTCATTTTTGAACTGATTGCTTGTGCAATAGTCTTAGGTTTGCCCTTCAGACAACAGTTCAAAAATGTTTAATTCCCTGTCAATTTCTCTGAAATACTGGCTCTCACAGGGATACAATATCCCATGTATCTCCCTCTGTCAAGTACCCTACACTACTTATTACCATTTTTTGTGTGTGAGCCAAGCCGTGAGTTATTGAAAATGGAAGAGAAGAGCCAATGCAGCTGAACCCAATCAGGGCCTCCCAGCCGGAGTCATCGGAGCAGGAACACTGGCTGATTCTCCCTGGTTCTGGACCAACGAAGCTTTGTCACCGCCAAATGACAGCGAAGGCCGAGGTTCGAACCTGAGGCCCACCCGACAAAACTTTTCTTTTAATCGAAAGAGCCACCGGCAAAAATAAAAAGAACTATTTTTATTTAAAGAAAGTTGAATTATTTTCTCATCTCACCATGAGCCTTAAAGGTTGCCTGTCTCCAAATGGATGGCCTGTCTTTTCATGGTGCAAATAATAGAGTAAAGCAGGTGTAAGGCCTGAACACAGACCAGCTGGATCTGACGGATGTAATTTGGTTGCTGTGGGCTTAAATGTTAAATCCCTGCTGCTCGGGATGAATGCTTCTCCTCTGACGCAATGCTGGAATAAGAATGTAGCACACTATATGAAGCGGATGCAGCCGCTGAGGTAATGGGAATGCCAGCTGTTTTAACCCCTTCCCAACTACATGTTGCCAGGTCAAGCGAGTGCCAAGCTGAGTCGGGTTTGAACATTCAGCCAAGGAACGAAAAAGCAAAGTGTGTGATACGTTTCACCTTGTTTTTAATATGAAACAAGCAGGCATTGTGAAGTGGGATTGCTTGACATTTTGCCTGAGAAAATGTGCATGGAATGTCACCAAGCCTCCGACGAGTTTCTGTATTCCCTCTTCCCATCCACTCTGCACACTGGAGGGACACCAGGATCAATCAAGTGCCCAGATAATTTTTATCTCCCATATTTACCATCCTTCTCTCCTAGAATCGTTAACATGCACTGAACAAAACTTTACCCTTGGCTGTCCCTGAGCACGGTTTCACCATTGACTCCTACTGAGCACAACTTCGCCATTGCTTCCAGTTGAGTACAGTTTCACCACTGACTCTCACTGAGTACGATTTCTGCAGTAACTTGAACTCAGTACCGTTCCACCACTGACTCTCACTATCTAGTTTCAGCATTGGCTCAGACTGTGGATGGCTTTGCTGTTGGTTGCCGCTGTGTATGGTTTCACTGTTGGTGCTCTGTGAGTACAATTCCACCGTTGGTTCTTGCCGAGTGTGGTTTCAAGGCTGACTCTCACTGGGTATGATTTCACTATTAACTCACACTGAGAATGATATCATCATTGGATCTTCCTAAGTCTGGTATCAATATCAGCGCTCACTAGTATAGCTTCACCATTTCTCTTCGCTGAGTATGGTTTCACCAGCTCTTTGCTGAGAATGAATTGTCCCTTGACTCAGGTAGTGTATTGTTTATCTGTTGCATCTCACTATATATATGGTAATACCATTATCTCTCATTGAGGATGGTTTACTATTAGCTCCCGCTGAGTGCATTTTCACCATTGGCGCTTGTTACCTACTGTTTCACTGCTGGTCTTGCACAGGAGGGTCTCGCCATTGGTTCCACCATTGATGCTCACTAAGTACAGTTTCACCACTGCCTCTAACAGGGTACAGAAGTTTCACCATTGCAACACACAGTTTCATAGTTGGCTCTCACTGAGAAAGGCTTTGCCATGGGCTTTAATTCAGTACAGTTTCACTGTTAACTGTCAGTGGGGCAGTTTCATTGTGTAAGGTATTTACAACAAAGGCACGTAAGGCATTCCTGTGTGAGGCATTTGACAAGATCCTCCAAGCTAGGCTGGTCCAGAAGGTTAAGGCACATGGATCCAAGGTGAGCTATCTAATGAGATTCAAAGGCACAGGGTAGTGGTGGAAGGATATTTTTCTGATCGAAAGTCTGTGACAAGTGGGTACCACTGGGACTCTTGTTTCGGATATACAGTGTATTAGTGATTCAGATGTGAATATAGAAGGTATCATTAATAAGTCTGCAGAAGATGCAAAGTGTGGTAGTGTTGTGGATAGCAAGGAAGGTTGTCTAAGGCTGCAATGGAACATAGATCAGATGGAGCATTGTGCAGAGCGTTGGCCAATGGGATTTAATCCCAACAAGTGTCAGGTGAAACATTTTGAGAGGTCAAATAAGGGTGGGACATATACAGTAAATGGTCAGGTGCTCAGGAATGTTGATGAACTTAGGGTTCAAGTCCATAGTTCCGTGAAAGTCACAGCACAGGTAGATGGGTGGTGAAGAAGGCATATGGCATGCTTGTCTTCGTAGGTCAGAGCATAGAGTGTAAAAGTTGCACAATTATGTTGCAACTTTGCAAAGCACAAGTTAGACTGTACTTGGAATACTGTGTGCAGTTCTGGCTGCCACAGCATAGGAAGGATGTGGGTGCAATGGAGAGAGTGCAGAAGAGATTCACCAGGATGTTGCCTGGATTGGAGGGCTTTAGTTATGGGGAGAGATTGGATAGGCTGGGCTTGTTTTCCCTGGAGTGAAGGAGGCTGAGGGGTGACCTGACAGATAAGGGTAGATAGTCAGAAACTTTTTCCCACGGTAGGGGTATCAAAACAAGTGGGCATAAGTTCAACAGAAGGGGAAGAAATTTTAAAGGAAATTTAAAGGGAAAGTTTTTTACACAGAAAGTGATTGGCATCTGGCACTTGCTGCCAGAGGAGGTGGAGGAATCAGATACAATCACTATGTTTAAGAGGCAACTAAATGGCAAGGCACAGAATGATGCAGACCTAATGCGGGCAAGTGGGATTAGTATAGATGGGCAAAAAGGTGGGCATGAAGGGCTCATTATGTGCTGTACAAATCTGTGACTCTATGACCAATGTCTCCGGCTGCATACGATCTCGCTGTCGATTCCTGCTGGGTGCAGTTTCACTTTTGTTATGACCGAGTGTAATATCACAGTTGGCCCTCGATGTGCTGCTTCACCATTGTTTCACACTGAGTATGGTTCTCTTGCTGGGCATAGTCCCATCGGACATTTTCAAGTCTCCGCTATGTTATCCACTCATCGGTTAACAAAATATCAAGCCGATAATTATCGTTGGGTCATTTGACCCTGATGGGTCAGCAAAGTCAAATTCTGTGCGGGTCTCAGTTCTACACTTTAGGCATGGCTGGGTAATGACTGGGAGATGGCACCTTAGAAAATCAGGTTACACAAAGAGCGCAAATGCAGTGAAGATGAGTAATATAACAGTGGGTAGTGACACAGTAAGTGTGTGTCACACAGTGAAAGGTGAGGAGTAACATTTTGCATCAGTCCAAATACAAGTTCAGTGAGTATTTCTTTTCCTGAGGATAATATCCCTTTAAACACTTCTGTCTGCTGCATTCCTTGTGTACCTGCTTCCCACACACAGCTTGGCTGAAGGTTAGATCTTTGCCTTCTTCCTATGTATTTATCTAATGGTTGAGAAAGAACAAAATAAAATATTTATATGTTAACATAGCAACCTCTCTGCTGTTGTGGTTGTAAGACCATCTTAGAGGTAGAGAGAGTGAGAATTCCCATACACCTTGAAGTAGAAAGCAGATGAAGGATTTGGTTTTCAGTTGAGGCGAGTCAACACCTAATGGGCAGCAACCTGGGGGCCAGTGAAGATTTCTTTGATCTTTGCTGCACTATTGAACTGCCTGACAGCTGGATATGGAGGTATGAATTTTTGAATGATACTGAAAATGCTGACAGCCAATATTGCTGACGGTGCAATGCAGGAGACTCAGATCTCTGTCTACTGCTTCCTCTGCATCGAAGTAAAATGTTTTTGGGGCACTCTTCAGTGAAAAAAATGGTAGACTTCAAGGACTTTAATAGCACAAAGACTGAGACCTCTTCAGGCATCTGTCACCTTGGATTAACCATGCACTGGTTGCAGCATCACTGCAGCCAAAGGACAAATACTGCAGGGTTCTATGTGATGGCAAGAGAACAGTTGGAGTGAACAGTCTAACTCAGAACCCCCATTGCCTGCAAAATAAAGAGTAAAATAAAGGGGAAACCTGCAATTGTACGGCACTCTGACAGAACTAAAGGAGATTATTTAGACAGTGTGTGAGTATAGAATGGGCTGGTAATTTATTTTATATCTCCCTCCACTTTTACTTCCAATGATATCTATTGTGCTTCTTCAAGTTAGTGTAATATTTTTGCACCAACCCAAACTTTGAAGCACAACAGGATTCAAAGTCACATTTCTGGTGTTTTAGCTGTTACTTGAAGTGTCTCCTCCCCAATACTCTGAGTATATTTTTATGACATCAAAATGAATTACAAAAATTGAACACATGAACATAAAGAGAAGAGCAGGAGTAGGCCACTCTGCCCCTCAAACCTGCCCTGCCGTTCGATATGTTCAGGCTGCCCCAAGCCTCATAGGTCCTGTGCCAGCTCCCTTTGGCCGTCGGTTCCCGACCTCCTCTGAAAAGCTTTCATTTTCATCAGCATATTGTGCTGGATATGATAGACAATGGCTTGATGGTTTAAAGCTTTCATTTTCACACATAAAAGAGAATAAGTAATATAGTCAGGCATCTTTCTTGGGTATGAACTTATTATTATTACTTTCACATTCCTGTGTATGCTAATAAGATCAGCAGGACATTTCAGCATCAATTGCCACTGGCAAAACAGGTGTGAAATGTGTGTGCAGTTTTGGCAAAACCTGCCAGTTACTCAACCCGAGGAAAATTTGAGGCAGCATTTTTAAAATTATTTTTTGTCAACACCTGGAGTTAAATAAAAGACCGATCACTGTAAATGCATTAGATTTTCATTTGCTCAATACTAATCTGATAAATTTACTTCCTGCTTTGAGGAAGACTGAAGTGAAATCCTTTGTAGAAACACAATGTCTTCAACCTGATAGGGTTCACCAAACAGGAGTTTCTGTTCATAGGAAGCTTACCAAAAGGCAGACCTAGATAACAAGGAGAAGGTAAACTGATTAGGACTCTCTGTGAGAACAGCCCAAGGAATGAGCACAAATTCCAGGGGAGGCTGGTTATAAAAGGAGTGAAGGAATACATACAGAGCCCCACTCCAGTTATGGGACAACTGGAGTTAATTATATGCCCAATATTTATTAGGCAGCTGTTCTAAACAGGAAAAAAAGACTTCTGTTTGAGAAGCCTGGAAGTCTGAGTTTGCCTGAATGTCATTGTGTTTCAACTCTATAGTTCATGTTTTTTGACTTAATTGGTACCACCCAGAGGCCTATCTGATTAGCTCCCTGTCAGGTGGGGAAGCTTCAAATGACGCCACAACTGCTTTCCTGCTTAGAACATAGAACAGTATAGCACAGTATGGGCCCTTCGGCCCACAACGTTGTGCCAACCTATATAAACCAACTCCATGATCAATCTAACCCTTCCCTCCTACACAGCCCATAACCCTCCATTTTTCTTACATCCATGTGCCTACCTAAGAGTCTTTTAAATGTCCCTATTATATCAGCCTCTACCACCACCCCAGCAGTGCGTTCCAGGCACCCGCCACGCTCTGTGTGAGAAACCTACCTCTGATATCTCCCCAAACCTTCCTCCACTCACCTTAAATGGATGTCCTCTGGTACTGGCCATTGCCGCCCTGGGAAAAAGGTGCTGACTGTCCACTCTATCTATGCCCCTCCTAATCTTGTACACCTCTATCAAGTCACCTCTCATCCTCCTTCTCTCCAAAGAGAAAAGCCCTCGTTCGCTCAACCTTTCCTCATAAGACATGCTCTCTAATCTAGGCAGCATCCTGGTAAATCTCCTCTGCACCCTCTCTTAACTTCCATATCCTTCCTATAGTGAGGTGACTGCTTCTTGGAATAGAGCCTTGGATACAGCAAGGTCTGGAGGTTAAGAGGCAATAGTGATGTGAAGGAGAGAGGCTCGAGGCTGAGATTGAGGGCAGGAAGAATGGTCAGACAAGGGGTAATGTAGACAGTCTGATTCCTAAAAATGGGTGGGGGAGAGGTAGCTTATTCCATAGGAAGGTAAACAGGTTAATTTGGAGAGTCTGGGTTAAACTCTACTGCTACTCTCATCCCACAAGTAATACAGGAAAATCACTTGCCTGTCTTGCTTCTCTTCAGCCATTGGGCTTCATGGACCCCAAGATACCCAGTCGGGAAGAATCAAAGCTAATTGGGAGCTCAAATCTGAGGCATGCAGTCCGCTGAAAGTACTTAAATGAATACCCCATCTCCTGGAGCAAGTTGTACACCCATTCTGTACCACCTTTGTTAAAGCCAGAAGTGGGAGGCCAAGCTGGGCTGGGCTCAGATTTGAGTCATTGAGTTATACAGCATGGTAACGGGCCCTCTGGCCCAACTGGTCGATGCCGACTGAGGTTCCCCATCCAGACTAGTCCCATTTGCCCGCATTTGGCCATAACCTTCTAAACCTTTCCAATTCACGTACCTGTCCAAATGTCTTTTAAAACTTGTTATAGTACCTGCCTCAACCACTTCCTCTGGCAGCTCAATCCACATACACACCACCCTTTGTGTAAAAAGGTTGCCCCCCACATTCCTATTAAATCATTCCCCTCTCCTCTTAAACCGATGTCCGCTAGTTCTTGATTCCCCAATGCTGAGAAACAGACTGAGTGCATTCACTCTGTCTACGCCCCTTAAGATTTTATACACCTCTATAAAACCACCTTTCAGTCTCCTACCCTCCAAGGAATAAAGTTGTAGTCTGTGCAACCTCTCCCTTAGAACTCAGTCCCTCAAGTCCTGGCAACATCCTTGTAAATCTTTTCTGCACTCCAATTTAATAACATCTTTCCTATAGCAGGGCAACCAAAACTGAACACAATACTCCAAGTGCGGCTTCACCAGCGTCCTGTACAACCGCACGATGACCTTCCCAATTTTTATACTCAGTGCCCTGACTTATGAACGCCTTCCTCACCACCCTGTCTACGTCTGACTCCACTTTCAGGTAACCTTGTACTTACACTCCAAGGTCCATCTGTTCTACAACACAACACAAATATATAGCGTCTATATATTTTAACATCCCACCCAATCCAAATCCACCCATCTTTGGCAGAGTGCATTCTCAACCTGCTACTCTTTGCTCTCTTCATCACATACATTTCTCCATGCATGTGAAAAAAATAATGTTTGGATCACCCAACCTAGACATTTAACTGGCAACAGTTTAGGGATTTGTGACCCAGTACGTTCTAACCGAGCCCATATTAGAACAGGAGTAAGTTTAATTACAATTCAGTCTCAAAGAGAGTGCCATCACATGAAGGAATTTGCTAACTTGCAGGAGAGCTCCTAACCCCAGAAGAATCAAGAGTCACAGGCTTCAGTTTCCCAAGCATCATATCAATAGCAAAGTATTAAAATGCATAGATTACCATTGTGGGTTATGATGAGAAAACAGATTTGAGTGTCTGCAAGAGAGGAGGAGTGAAATTTTCATTTAAATATGACAGTAAAAAATGTCAGCACCATATATTTCACGGGTATTAGTCCCCAGCAGTATGTCTCAATGTTCACTTTCCTTTCTTGGTTCATGGCGTCATTGGAATTCTGCTATTGAATTATTCTCTTGTACCTCACGGCAGCCAAACATCACCATGTACTTATTGATTGTTCTTTCCTTAATAAATTAAATCAATTGTCTTCACCAAAACATGCCCCCAGCCATGTAACAATTATCCTATAGAGAACAACACACCACATGATGTTCACACTGCTGCAAGCAGTCTGATATGATCTCTGAAAGATGTGAAGATATTTTCATGCTGGTTAAACTGCATATTTGTTAAAATTAGACCGAATTAAAGTAATCCTCACCCACAATGGTTCTAGTCTAAAATTAGTTCACGGAATAACCCACAGAAAGAGTACTAGAGTCAAAAATGCTAGAATTAGAATGATATGGGTGCTGCAAATTGAGGACATTTGGCCTTATTCTGGATGAAAACACCTAATGTGCTCCCACACTTATCATTCCACTGTGGCACCTTTGATGAACACCAACTGTCTGTAGTCTAGATGCAGGGATCGCTTTTGAACGCTAAGTGACAACAGAGTTCTCGCCTGTCTTGAACGTTAAGGTGAATAAGTCCCCAGGGCCTGATGGGATCTATCCCAGGATATTGAGGGAAGCAAGAGACAAGATTGCTGGGACCTTACCGGAGATCTTTGCCGACGGGCAAGGTGCCAGAAGATTGGACAGCAGCCAATGTTGTTCCTTTGTTTAAGAACAACAGCAGGAACAAACCGAGAATTTATAGGGTCAGTGAACATTACATCAGTGATAGGGAAATTATTGGAGAAGATTCTTAGGAACAGGATTTAGAAAAGCCTGGGCTTATTAGGGATAATCAGCATGGCTTTGTGCAGGGGAGGTACCGTCTCACAAGTTTGACTGAGGTTTCTGAGGAAGTGGCAAAGATAACTGATGTGGGTAGGGCAACGGATGTTGGCTGCATGAACTTTAGGAAAGCATTTGACAAGGTCCCTCATGGTAGGCTGGTCCAGAAGGTTAAGTCACATGGGATCAACATTAAGTTGGTAAATTGGATCCAAAATTGGCTTGGTCATAGAAAACAGAAGGTAGCAGTGGAGGGGTGGTCTGTGAGCACTGGTGTTTTGCAAGGATTGGTTGTTGTTTGTAAGATATATATAAATGATTTGGATGAAAATGCTGGTGGTCTGATTAGTAAATCTGCAGATGAACAAAAATTGGTGGCATTGTGGATAGTGAGGAAGGTTGTCAAAGGATACGGCAGGACATAGGTCAATGGAAGTTTGGGTGGAGAAATTGCTGATGTAGTTTAATCTGGACAAGTATGAGATGATGCCTTTTGGGGAGGTCAAATGTAAGAGGAAAGTATACAATAAATTGCAGTACCCTTGGGGGCACTGATATACAGAGGAATCTTGGGGTGCAAGTCCATAGCTCCCTGAAGGTGGCAAAACAAGTAGATAGGGTGGAAAAGAAGGCATACGGCCTGCTTGCCTTCATCAGTCAGGTGACTTAATATAACAGCTGGGAAGTCATGTGCAGCTGTATAAGAGTTTATTTATGCCATTTTTGAAATATTGTGTGCAGTTCTGGTGACCACAGAACTACAGAAATGATGTGGACACTTTAGAGAGGGTGCAGAAGAGGCTCACCAGGATGTTGCCTGGACTGGTGCATATTAGCTGTAAGGAGAGGTTGGACAAACTTGGATTCCTGGAGCATCAGAGGCAGGACATAGATGAATTGAAAGTTTGGCTGGAGAAATTGCTGATGTAGTTTAACCCGGACAAGAGTGAGATGATGCTTCTATCAGCGTGACCTGATCAAAGTATATAAAATGATGAAAAGCTTTGATAGAGTAGTCTTTTCCCAGAGTAGAAATATCAAATACTAGAGGGCATAGGTCAAAGGTGAGAGGGGGAAAATTTTAAAGAGATTTGCAAGGTATGTTTTTTACACAGAGAGATAATTGCCTGGATTGTGTTGCCAGGGGAGGTGGTGGAAGCAGATACGATAGCAACGTTTAAGGGCCATTTAGACAGGCGCATGAACAGGCAGGGAATGGATAGATAGGGGTCATGAGCAGGCATGAGCAGGTCATGAGCAGAAACATTAAATTTTAACCCAAAGTGAGTATCTTCACTGAGAGGAGAAAGTTGGGAGGATAATAAACAGTGTTGCTGGAGAGATGAATCTATGCTGACCAGTCACTCAATTCTTTTCTCTTTGCAGATCTGATGTTAGTATCAAATTAGGTGAAAAGTTGAAGAAGACACAGAGTGGCACAGACCTGCAGTCTGTGAGATTAGGTAAGGCAGGAGTCTCATCCTGTTTAGGACTTGAATGGCAAGTTTGAGCCAATTTATGCTGCTGAACAAGGAGTCAGATTATTCCCAAAACTGGTTCATCCTGTACCAAGTATCCCACCCTTAGAACTGTCCCTCACTTAGAATGAGATAAAGATTTCAATCAAAGTGAATTACAATGATAGCACAGAGAGAGAAAATGCACATATCAAATCACGGCTACTCACACAGGCTCGGGCTATGCCTGTCTTTTTGTTGGCTACTGTGAAGTAGTCCTTGTTTCAAGCCTACTCTGGCACCCCTCCGCACCTCTTTCTCCGCTCCATCAGTGCTGCTTCCTGCATTCGTGTGGAACATTTGACACCAACATCCACCCTGCCCCCAAATTCGCCTGGACTATCTCTGACCCTTCTCTTCCTTGTCGGGATCTCTCTGTCTCCATCTCAGCAGGTAAACTAGCCACCAGTATCTACTAGAAACCCACCTACCTCGAGTCCACCTCCTCCCACCCTGCCAACTGTAAGGACGGCATCCCGTTTTCTCAGTTTCTCTGTCTCTCCTGCATCTGTTCTCTAGCTGAGGCTTTCTGCTCTAGGTCTTCTGAAATGTTCTCCTCTTCCAGAAACATGGCTTCCCCTCTGCCATAGTTGATGGAGCCCTCACATGCATTTCCTCCATTTCCCAAATGCCTGCTCTTATCCCACCTCTCATCAGACAGAACAAGGATAGAGTTCCCCTGGTCCTCACCTTTCATCCAACATATCATCCTTTGCCATTTCCACCAGCACCAACAGAACCCATCACCATTCATAGCTTCCCCTCTCCCCACCTTTCTGCTTTCTACAGTGACCACTGCAGCGCCTCCTTCACCACCAGCCAAGGGTCTAAACAGCTCTTCAAAGTGAGGCAGAGATTCACAGGCAACTCCTCCAACCTGGTCTATTGATTCAGTGCCTGCGACATGGCCTCCTCTACATCGGCGAGACCAACCTTTGGTTAGGCGACTATTTTGCAGAGCTGCTGTGCTCCGTCCACAGCAACCATCTTGACCTCCCAGTTGCATGTTATTTCAGCTCCCGTTCTCATCCCCACACCGACCTGTCTGTCCTCAGCCTTCCCCGCTAACACGGTGAGACCAAGCACAAGCTCGTAGAACAGCTCCTGTGTGGGCAGCCTACAGTCTGATGGTGTGAACATTGAATTTTCCAATTCCGAGTAACCCGGTCCCCCTGTGCTCCTTTTCCACTCCCCCCAGTCCACCCAGTTCTCTCTCCCTTTGTTCTCCTTTTCCATTCCACCCCCCCCTCCCCACCCCCTGTTCCCCCACCTGGCTCCATCTGGTTCCACCAACCAGCTCCCGTCCCACCCCTCTCCCGCACTATATACTACCTTTAGTTCCTCCTTCCCACCGCCCCAGGTCCTACAGCAGGGTTTCAACCCAAAATATTGACACATCCCTTTCCCTCCACAGATGCCGCTTGAGTTCATCCAGCGGTTTATTTTTTGCTCCAGATTCCAGCCTCTGTAGTCTCTTGTTTCTCCACGAAACATTATCTCAAGGGTAACAAACAAAAGCCTTCATTTATATTTGCGTCTTCTACAACCTCAGGAAGCCCCCCAAACTAATCTCATTAGAAAGCAGATTATCTGATCATTAACCCATTGGTGACATTTTTGGGAGCCTGCTGGTGCAAATTGACTTTCTTGTATCATCAAATTCCAACAACGACCATGTTGGAAAAGTGTTTCATTTGCTGTGAAGCATTCGGGACCTTCACAGCTCTTCCCTTCACAGCCAACAAAGTGTCACTGTTGTAACAGAGGACATTGTTGTTCAGTTTGTAGTTTTTGGGCGTTGTGTTACAGTGAACATGACACTTTAATATTTCTAATCCAGTACGTCTGGCACACTCTGAGCTGGCACTGGACAGGGAGTGATTAGTTTTGCAGAACATAAAAAGCTGCCTTGGCTGTCAACATGAAACCGTGAAGATAATCACAGTGAACAGCAAAACCTAATCTGTGGTCAAGTTTGAGCATGTCAGTGTCCCAGTTCTGAGGCCCTGCATAGTTTCCTTGTTATCGTAACAGTAAAACAACCCCTGTGGTTTAGGGTTATTAAATAACCTCTTCTTTTTAAAACCACATCAGCCCACCTGTTGTGTAGTATAATGTCAATCTCAATGCTAAATGTCATTAAAATCTCAGAGGACACTGAGCTGAGTGCACAGTATGAAGCAAGTCTCCATTGCCCAACTCTATATCCTGCACTTCTGAACATTCAGCCCATAGTACACAGGTTGTAAAGACAAAAATGAGGCTATGGGTTCAGACTAAAGTCTCATCACTGTCAGTTCTCAGAACTACGTGTTGTCTGTTCAAGTCCCACTCCGGAGACTTTGGCACAAAACCAGACTGACACTCCCAGTCCGGAGCTGAGTGCTGCACTGTGCCGTCTCCCCAATGAGACATTCCAGTCCGGCCGCTCCATTGGATGTTAAAATTACCACATCACTGATTTGAAGAAGAGCAGTATTATTATTCCTGGTGTCCTGGAATATTTATTCCTCAACTAACATCACAATAAACAGACTATCTGATCGTCATCCTTTAGCTTGTGGAAACCTATTGTGTACAAATTTGCCTTCGTACATTACAAACAGGACTACAATTCAAAAGTAGCCATTGGCTGTAAAGGGTCTTGGGTTGCCATGAGATCATGAAAACTGATACAGAAATACACGATCCTTCCAGCTTAATACTGGACTGCTATTTTCTTATAATCTTCATTTTCCTCCTTCTCTGTATTATGTGTCCAAAGACAAAGATGACACAACCTTCCACAATTTTGATTCAGCTGTAAAAATATTTTTACTACACAGGAACACACACACTGTGATTTGCCTGATTCATCCCAAGATTAATATTATGCTTCATTTGGAGACATTCCTCCTCCCCCAGAAACTGTCAACTCCTGCTGGATACAGGAACACAAGCAATAGCAATGCTTCACTGACCAACCTACTTTCTCCTTCCTTAAACTGTGCTCGCGAGGAGTATTTTCTCTGTTTGGGGTACAGCAGACACTGAGTGAAGGTGAGGAGCTAATTAATTGAGTGGAGGAGTGAGCCCGGAGGGGTTAAAGCCCTCCTTTTACATTGGGAAGGCTGTTATTAGTCAAGGTGATCACTGCGCTGCCCTCAGTCCAACATCAATGCACAGTTTCACATTAGGATCACATGAGAGAGATCAGTAGTTGACTGATGCTCTTTCTCTCTAGCCTGAGGGTACTGTAGCAACCCTGATGACATAATAGCAGATGGGAAAATGAAGCTGAGATCTGTGTGGCCCAACACTGCACCTGGTAGCACATTTACCTACCCAACCACCAATGGGATGTGCTTACCACAGGATTAATAAAAGGCCTCTTGTGCAGAGGTTCTGAGAGGTACAATTTTGTTACCAAAACCTTCCTGATAGGGACAGGAATCAGCATCAAAGTATGGGCCTATTTGTGTAAGCTCACATAAAGATATGCATGGTTGGGGCGTGGGCTGTAAAAACCTATGGAACTCAAGGCCAGCCATTCTCCATGCTTGAATTCATGGGAACTAGGGAGAAAATAAGTCAAAATGAAAACATTTCAAATTGGTGCAACTCTGATTTCAGGTGAATACGTTGTCATGGTGAAGGATGTGACAAGTCCTCCCTTCCTGGCTCGCACTCTCCCACCTGCTTTCATGCTTCTGAAGGTTATACCACAGAAACCCAGCAAAAAGGGGACCAGAAAGGAGCCTCACAAAGTGCCCAGCAAGTGATCAAGTTGCCGAACAACGTAACGTGTCTGTGGAAGTTTTAGCAGTAGCACCACGGTTTGATTTTGGCCCCACGTCCCTTTGATCTCCCAGAAAGATCCCTCATCTTGTGACTTTTCCTGTTCCACACCCGTCCTCCCAGACACCCCCACTTGCAGGGACAGCCTGAAACATTATTTCACGTTGGACTCTCACAGCCAGCAGACAGAGATTCTCAATCCATTAGTCTGGGTCAGGGCTGAGTCCAGTTCTGAGAAGTGAAAGGGAATGTGCTAAACCACAGTAAACACTCTGTCCCAAAATAGTCTGATCTATAAATGGGACCAACAAGAGCAGAGAAAGAGAAGTCCCTGTTGCAAGCAGCGGTGTCTCTTCAGAGCAGAATTGTACCAGAATCGAGGGCAAATTTTATTAATATTCTTTTGAGTGCAGTCTTTGTGTAATTTTTTTCAAATCTCTATTTGATAAACCACACATTTGAATATTTTCACTTCCCATACAGCCCCAAAAGCCCCAAATGCTTTAACCGCAGCTGGTACTGAGGTAGGCACTCTGTCTCGTCGTGAGTTTGGTGTTTGTAAGTCAAAACAGGATGGAAGAAAGATTAAGCAATTACTTTTTTCTGTCAAAGAGGTTAAATAATCTGTGTAAAGTGGCCCGTTAGACTATCCTAATGTTCTGCCACCCCAGTGGTTCGGTAGTCTTGTACAACAGGTTCAATCCCCAGATTATGCCAAGGGAACACTTTCAGCTGAACTGCATAAAGGGACTTTCATTTGTCGCAGTGGCCCAAGGAACGATGAACAAGTCCACACCGCTCCCCACCCTCATCCAGTGACTGTAGACACCAGCTAAGGACAGAAAGGATCTCAGCTGTGATTCCCTCCTGAGTGAAAGACCAACTATCTATACTGGGCCCAGTCCTTTACCAGAGACAGGTGCAGGGCTAAGGGGAGAGAGTAGGTGATTGACACTGATTGAGAAAACACTTACAAAATGTTGGTGCAAACACAGTGACTGAACAATGTTCCATGTTGTATTATCATATAAAGTGAAGAAAATGAGGGAGAATTCTGTGAATGATCAGAGTGCAGCATTTCTTGTACTGGGTCTGTGAAGGAGGCCCATGTGCCAGGCTGGGTGAAATCTGGAGTATTTTGAATATATCTTTCTGGATGACCTGCTTTCTTCAACCTCCAGTGTTTCTCGCACCTTCTTTTATACCTCCTTTTTTTATAATTTCTCTCCTTCCTTAACTTCCTCCAGCACCCTTTCTAATTGTGGTTTCTCAGCTGGTTGTTCCAAATGTCTCTCCATTCTTAATCAGAGTTTTAGCCTGGACATAATCAACCCTTACAACCCAGCTTCTCTGTCTGCAGCCACCTCCCTGCCCTCACCACCAATCCCTCATCCAACCACTTCCTCTGGACCCAGTAACCTTGCTCCATCGTGGAGATATTTAAGACTTCCACATGAGATTTGGCATCACTTGGTAAGCCAATATTTGATCAACCAACCAATTTATTTCTCTCTGTATTTTTTTTTGGGTGTTGATTAAAATAAACAGCCCATTTGTTGAACTCAGAGAATTATTGTTTTAAATGGTGTTTTACAGATAATTTGGACAACACATTGGGATCCCGAGTCCAAGCTGTTTCCATGAGTAACTCTCAGACTTGAGTTACAGTCTCATCTCCCTTGTTTCTCCTCTTCGTCATCAGCAGCCTCAAAGGAGAAGGAACAGGAGGAACTTGCACTCTAATGCCCCAACTAGTTGCCCACAGAGCCAGCATCAGAGACCGTGAAACAATGGCTTTACTCTCTAAGTGTATGTTTAGTAGTGGCTGAAGCTTTCTTTTCTATCATGCAGGGCTAGAAGGAGGCAAAGGAAAGAACACCTTTGAGGAGGGGCACAGGTTCAGAAATGGCCACTCTGCCCTTCAGACATGTTCTGCCTTTCCATTGGATTAGGGCCGATCTGTATATCAGTTCCATCTAGCGGCCTTGCTGTCACTGCTCTCTGTGCCCTTGTTGACAAAAGTCTTCAAGTCTCAGTCTTTGGTGGAGAAAGAGTTCCAGATCCTGGTGTGGAAAAGCACTTTCTGAACATCATCCTGAACGGCCTGAGATCGTGCCCTGAGTTCCAGAACTGAGGAATTTATTTATCTCTATCCTACTGACTCCATTAAACATGAACACTTTGGGTAGATCACTCATTCATATTCAAGAAAGAACGAGTGCAATCTATCCACTCAATACCATCCATACTTCTCTGTCTCCTGAAGGGCGGGTAGCCTTCCTTCCTGGATGAGCTGATAGTCCCCCACACAGAGTCTTGTGTGAGAAAGCAGGATCATCTCTCATTGTGATGTAGCTGCCAACTTCAAAGCAAAAGCACCAGGTAGTACAGATATTCAAAAGCAGCGGAGGCTGGAAATGGTTAGCATGTCAGGCATTGCCAGTGGAAATGAAAGAGAAATAGTGAACGTGTCAGGTAAATAGCCTCCTTCAGAACTGGAAGATGTCAGAACTGAAACAGGCACAAAAGAGCTGGAGAATGTAGCACTGAGGATGGGCAGCAGTGAGATGGTTCAAGTAAAGGACAAAAGCAAAGAAATTTGAGAAAGGAGGGAAGGTAGGTGTGATCAAACGACAGAAGGGATGACAGTGTCAGTAAAAGTCTGCCGACCCCAAGTGAATTCACCACTTGCCACGGGACCATAAGATATAGGAGCAGAATTAGGCCATTCGGCCCATCAAGTCTGCTCTGCCATTCAATCATGGGTGATTTTTTTTCAACACCATTCTCCTGCCTTTTCCCCGTAACCCTTAACCCCCTTACCAATCAAGGACTAAATCAATCTCTGCCTTAAATCCAGTGACTTGGCCTCCACAGCCCTCTGTGGCAACAAATTCCACAGATTCACCACCTTCTGGCTGAAGAAATTCCTCCTCATCTCAGTTTTAAAGGGACATCCCTTTATTCTGAGGCTGTGCCCTTGGACCCCAGACTCTCCGACTAATGGAAAAATCCTCTCCACGTCCACTCTATCCAGGCCTTTCAGTACTTGGTGGACCCCCCCACCTCATCCTTCTGAACTCCATCAGTACAGGCCCAGAACCATCAAACTCAAGTACACCGACTGAGAAAACCATTTCCTCTCCGGGCTTCTCTGGAGGACGAGGCCTCTGTGGATGTCAACACAGTTCCGGCTGGTCTTTGAAAGCAGTGTGTGGCTTCTGGCTTTCTCTCTCTATAGTGACAAGCCTGTACTGCTACCCATCAATCACCTGAACCCAGGCACAAGGGTGTCAGGGGTAACAGCGTGCAGCAGCTCCACGCATCAGACAGCAGCAGGTTAAGGGTAGGGTCAGGGTCAGGTTCTAGTGTTGGCTTTGCTGACGATGAAAAGAACTTGGAAACTTAATAACTAAAATCTTCACATCGTGGGACTCACAACTTTTCTTTTACATTTTAAATATTTACAAACAAAACATTTTCCTGTTGCCAGTCCAAATCCCAAGGCCTCTGTTGTTGTTGTATTTGAGTTAGCCACTGGAAGGCACACACGAGACGCTCTCTGAGCATTGGCTTCACCCAGTGACATGCATGACAGCACGGGCCCTTCACTGAGCCACAGAACACTCTCCCAAACCACACTGCCGCACAGTGCAGGCATTCAGTGATGTAGTGAGAAGGGCTGGGCACACTATGAGCCAGCAACACAGATCAGATGTTCTGATCTGACGGAAGTTCATCAACATTATCTCTGTTTCCTTCTCCACCAGTACTGCCTGGCCTCCTATGTCATTCTAACAATTTCTGTTTCATTTTGGAAGGTTGTAGGTTTGACCCAGGTTGGGTGGGGTTCGCAGGAATTGGTCAGCACACTGGCGCAGCACCACTGGTGCCTCAAACAACATCCCACAGCAGTTTAAAGTCACTGAAGTAGTCACTGCACTGGGAATGACAGCCCAAATGATGGGCTCAAACCCTGGAATGGGATTTGAATTCATGACAAGACGGAGAGCCACTGAGCCAAGGCTCACACCTCAAAGGGAGAGGGATTCCTCAGGGGGACCATTATCTGATGCCCCTCCCTCCCCCTCCTCCCAAAAGGGAAGGTTGTTTGATAGCCACTGGTTGATGAAGGCTACGATGTTCTTCCGGATGTCAATTGGCCTGCCAACACTTGATGTCCTGGACCACACACTCTGGCAGTGGTGGGTCAGTGTCTTCAGTGGAGAGTAAGCCAAAGCACACAAAAGGAGATGACTCCACCCAGAGCCACAGCGATTCGAACTCCACCTTCCCCACTGTTGGTTTTGGATCACCAGGTCCAGCTGGCAGAACGTCAGATATTCCTGCGTCACTTGGTGCACCGTTTCCTTCAGCTTGGTGCATCTTGGGCCTTCCAAAGGCTTGTCTGCCAGCCGCAGACATTGGTCTCCACCGGAGGTGGGCAGGTTACAGTGTGACCAATCCACAGTGACCAAGTCTTTAGGGCTGACCTGCAGGCACCATTTATTAAAGGCTGATTTCCAGGTTACTGTTCTGAGAAAGATCACAGGCGCGCGATAATCCAGGGGTGGGATGAGTCTCAGTACCGACTGGTAACAGGAAATGGTGCTGGGCAGCTGAAAGCCGGTGAATTATTTGGCACACCGTCCAGACTTGGCAACCTCAGAGCAGGCCATCTGCCCGTCCCATAAACGTTGCTCGAGTGAAGTTGGGCCGCTTGATGGGAGGTTTTCTGAAAGTCAGTCAGTCACCAAAGTCTGAATTTAAAAAAATAAACTGCACGTTGGACTGCAGAGGGCAGCAGTTTTTCGCGAGTGCCACTTTAGTTTGGGGATCATGTGATCGTCCAGCCCTCACTCCCCCACCCCTCGGCCTCCTCTTGCCTCCCCGAAGCGAGTAATCAGAAGAAGGACTGCACACGGCTCCATTTGTAGCCACCCCCACCGCAAAATACAATCTTTACTTCATCGTGGAGTTGTAATTGTTGAAACTCTTGCCAGCTGGGGCTCGTATTTTCTTGCAGATGTGAGATGGGTTTGTGGTTTGCCCTTTCAGCACAATGAATGCTCTGTTAATCAGCTAACATTCAGAATAGTCTGGTGTGGGTTTGGATAGCTGCCAGCCTCAATCCATCAGGCAGCGGATTGTTCATTCCATTCAGAGCAAGCAGAATGCCGCCAGGCTCTGGGACGATCACTCCGCATAGACAACTCTCTGAATCTCACAGGAAGGGACCATCAGAGTGAGGGAGAGAAGGAAAGCTGAAGCAACCATATGAATAATTTATCGTCAATTGCTTCTGCTGACATCAGCAGCTTCTGCTGCGAACAAGCAGCAGTGGCATCTCCTTGGTGACTTGTATGGCTCACTGGGCAAAGGCACTCCCTGGTGCAATGTCCGGACACTCAACAGGCAGCTTCCCTCTCCAGCCCCGGCTGAATTAGCTCATGCTGGTTAGAAGCATCGGCCTCGGCATCTTTGAGGCCATGGGTATCAGCAAGACCCTGTATTTATATAGTGCCTTTAATGTTGTGAGGTGTCTCAAGGCACTTCACGGGACCATTAAAGATGCCATTCGACACCAAGCCACACTGGGATGTATTGGGGCAGAGCTTGCCCAAAGAGAAGGACTTTAAGAGTGGAAGAAAATGGCAGTGAGGGCAGGGGAGAGGCCCAGAGCCCAGGGACTAGGCAGTTGAAGATCCAGGAGCCTGAGGGCACGTACCACCAGGCTTAAGGACAGCTTCTACCCCACTGTGATAAGACTATTGAACGGTTCCTTATATGATGAGATGGACTCTGACCTCACGATCCACCTTGTTCTGACCTTGCACCTTATTGCACTGCACTTTCTCTGTAGCTGTGACACTTTACTCTCTTTTTACCTGTACTACATCAATGCACTCTGTACTAACTCAATGTAACTGCACTGAATAATGAATTGACTTGTACCATTGGTGTGCAAGACAAGTTTTTCGGTACAAGTGACAATAATGAACCAATACCAGTACCAATACCACCCCTCTGACAGTGCAGCACTCCCTCAGTACTGCCTAACAGAGTGGCCATCATCCAGTATTGCTCTTCGAATAGTGCAGAGTTACCCCAGCACAGTCCCTCTGACAGAGCAACACTCCCTCGTTACCTGACAGCGTAGTGCACCCTCAGAGATGTACCGATTGTCTGTAGCTCCTCATCTCAGCGCTGTAACTTTGCAGCAAATTTAAATCCATCTAACGTCTGGGCATGAGCAAGGCAGATCCAGACATTTGCAAATGTAGAAGTTGTCAGCAGACGATTTATTGGTCCTGTTCCAAACATAATTCTGGCAGTTTACTGAGGATTCCTATAGAGTTGCTCTGATTTTCACATGGGTTCCAAAGCCAGCCTCACACAGATGTTGGCTGTTGTTCAGCGTTGAAGAGACCAAGGTTGGAAGCCAGCACTGTGGAAGGGGTGAGCAGCTTCAAGTTCCTGGGTGTCAACATCTCAGAGGATCTATCCTGGGCCCAACGATCACGAAGAAGGCACCCCAGCGGCTCTACTTCATTAGGAGTTTGAGGAGATTTGGTACGTCACCGAAGACTCTTGCAACTTTCTACAGATGTACGGCGGAGAGCATTCTGATTGGTTGCATCACCGCCTGGTGTGGAGGCTCCAATGTGCAGGATTACAAGAGGCTGCAGAGGGTTGTAGACTCAGCCAGCTCCATCACGGGCACAACCCTCCCCACCATCTTCAAGAGGTGGTGCCTCAGGAAGGTGGTATCGATCATTAAGGACCCTCACCACCTGGGACATGCCCTCTTCTTGATACTAACATCGGGGAGGAGCTACAGGAGCCTGAAGACCCACACTCAGTGATTCAGGAGCAGCTTCTTCCCCTCCGCCATCAGATTTCTGAACGGTCCATGAACCCATGAACACTACCTCGTTATTCCTCTTCTGCACTATCTATCTATTTATTTATTTATTTATTTATCTATTCATCCATCCATTTATCTATTTATCTATTCATCTATCTATTTATTTATTTATCTATTTATTTATTCATTTATCTATCTATCTATTTATTTATTTATTTATCTATTTGTCTACTTATTTATCTATCTATCTATTTATTTATCTGTCTATTTATCTATCTATCTATTTATTTATTTATTTATTGGTAACTTATGGCAAATTTTATGTCTTGCACTGTACTGCTGCCACAAGGCAACACATTTTGTGACATAGGTCAGTGATAATAAACCTGATTCTGATAACGGGGCTAAATCTGCCTCTACTCTTCTCCATATCATCAGTAACTCTGCATGCAGCGTCCATTGCGAGAGGGGGCACGGCTGAGGGATTAGCGTGATGTCCACTGCTGATCACTTTGAGGTTGGTCAATGTTAGGGCAGTACAGTGACGCAGCTGGGAGAGCTCCAGTGCTGTCTTTGTGGAGTTTGCACGTTCTCCCTGTGACTGCAAGGGTTTCCTCAGGGTGCTCCAGTTTCCTCCCACATCTCAAAGATGAGTGGGTTGGTGGGTTAATTGTCCACTGTCACTTGTTCCTAGTGAGTAGGTCAGTGGGAATTTTTTTTTCCTTTTCCAAAGGAGGTTTATTCAGTGATTACAGAAGCACTTTAGTACAATACTACAGTGCTGCACAATTCACACTATTTGCAGTTCGAAATAATAACGCAATCATTGCTCTCCAGCACACACTAAGCCCCTGGTCCCAGAAATCTCCCATTGTACCCATGGATACCACGTGCTCCTTTTCCAGGGACACACAGGCACGGACATAACCCTGGAAGTGGGGCAGGCATCAATTGTAAACTCTGGGGAAAGTTGACGGAATGTGGAGAGGATTAAAAAGAAGGGATTATTGTAAACAGCAGCTTGATTGTCAGTGTGGACTATGGGCCATGGGGCCTGTTTCCATACTATATGATACCGTGATCACTAATGTGTTTTTGGAAGGCCATCTCCACCTTGATCCCTGGAGCCCCTGTTTTGCTGTCTGAATCGGGTCTTCCGATCGAACGTTCCCATGTCCCTGACGTCCTGAGAACAGGACGGAGTAATGACATCCCAATAACTTCCCCGGAACAAGCTTCCCCAGATACCCCTCCTGCAGTGAGTGACATCACACCTCCCTGTCCTGTGTTCCAAGCCCCCAGACTCCCCCGGACAGGTCACTGGGCAACAATTAGGAGAAGGAGTCTCGTCTTAATGAATTCCCTTCCAAGGAGATCAGTTAAGGCAGAAGGTCTTGCTCCTTTTATGACCCTGGGGCTTTGCAGTCAATACATTACCTCAGTGATGTATCACGATGGTAATGTAGGTAACACAGCATCTGCCATGCATGATAAGATCCCACAGCCAGTACTGTGTTAAGGATCACATGGCATTGGTTAAGAAATTGGCAATGGTCAGGACATCTGCTCTTTTGGAGTGTAGTGAATGGGATCTTTTTGGGGTCCGAATGGTGAGTAGATGGACCCTCAGTTTTAATGCCTCACCAGAAAGTGTAGCACTTGTGACAGTGTAGCACTCCCACAGTGTCGCAGTGTGGGCTCACACCTCTGGAGCAGGAATTGAACCCCTCAGGCTAGGAGCTGCAAGGGCAAATACTGTGACTGCAGAACAAACATGAGCTGGGAGCCACTTGGGGCTGCAGATGCTGCAGTCTGGCGCAGCACACACCGAAACGTCGACTGTCCAATTCTCTCCAGAGATGCTGCCTGACCCACTGAGTTCCTCCAGTGCTTTGCATGTGAGCTAGGGAGCTCCACGTTTGTGAGGCTTATTCGTTATTAGACAAGAATCCTCTGGCTGTCTGTGAAATAGGCAGAGAGAACACAGCACTGTCAGAGGGGCAGCACTGAGGGAGTGCCGCACTGTCAGGGGGCAGTACTGAGGGAGTGCCGCACTGTCGGAGGGGCAGTACTGAGGGAGTGCCGCACTGTGGGAGGGGCAGTACTGAGGGAGTGCCGCACTGTCGGAGGGGCAGTACTGAGGGAGTGCTGCACTGTCGGAGGGGCAGTACTGAGGGAGTGCTGCACTGTCGGAGGGGCAGAACTGAGGGAGTGCCGCACTGTTGGAGGGGCAGTACCCAACCCGCCCCCCCGCAAGCAAAAACAGTAAAAAGATGCTGGAAAGACTCAGCCTGTCAGGCAGCACCTGCGGGGAGAGATTCTGCCTGACCTGCGGAGCCTTTCCAGCATTTCCTCTTTTCATTTCAGGATTCCCGCATCCAGTGGTCATTTGATCTTCAGGTTTTAAGTTCACCGCAGTTCCTGGGTGAACGCTCAAAATTCAACCACAGAACGCTCAGAATTCAACCACAATTCGCACAGAACGCTCGATCAACATCGCTGAAAGCAAACCCAGGTTAGCTGGTCGTGCATCTCGTTGCTGTTTTGTGGGATCTTGCTGTGCACACCAGTCTGCCGCCTTTCCGACAACAGCGATGACACTCCACCCGTCCTTTGCCACCTGGAAGAGCTGCAGAATTACAGATTCTTGGCTTATCTGATTATCTCAGTGAAACTTTTGCCCAGAAATACGTTCCTGGGTATTTTCCCAAGTGCCTTTCGTGTGACGCTGTTGGTTTCCAACTCCCCAACCAACCCCCCCACAATCCCCCAACACCATCCCACACCCCCCTCCCGTCCTCACCCCAGCTCCCTCTCACTCTGTGAATGCAGCTAACACCTTTGGTTGTGATTGTGATATTCTGTACACTGTTTCAAAGTCCCAACTGTTTCAAAGAGTTAAAAACTATCTGGCTCCCCTCCTGCTCATCCCAGTCCGAAGCATTCACTCCCACCCCCTATCCCCCACTCCCCACGCTCCAATAAACCCACACCTTCACCAGTCCATGAATCCAGGCCTTCTTGTTACCTGAAAAAATACTTTCCTGAAAAAGTCTTGCACAGAGTCAGCTTGGCTGCAGAAGACACTTTCATAATAGTTCCTCTGTCCTTTGGGACCATTTGCCAAAAATGTGCCCACACCCGTAATCCTGAGCATTAGTCAGAGCTCCCTCCGCTGAGTAAATAACCCTCCTCTTATAAGGAACTCTGGGCCGAGCTTTGCTCAGACCAGCTTGTTGGTGTATTGGAGACAGAGTGTGACCGAGAGCTGAACCAAGATGAGAACACTGATCCTCCTCAGTCTCTGTGCCCTGGCTGCTGTCTGCATCGCAGGTAGGATCTGGCTGGACCACTGCTATGCTTCCCAAATGCCAACAGTAAAGATTTAAGGAGATTTTATTTGGCCGGATTGAATGTTTAATATAGAGCATGGGAAAATAATCAGGATTTTTATTTGTATTTAAACACAAACTGAGGGTTTTAAGTGCTATCTTTATTTGGGATATCTAATACTGAGGGAGTGCCGCACTGCCAGAGGGGTAGTACTGAGGGAGTGCCGCACTGTCCGAGGGGCAGTACTGAGGCCATCCC
>JAUZTB010000072.1:20464366-20477222 GCA_034780895.1 Rhynchobatus australiae
ACACACAAACACACACACACACACACACACACACACACACACACACACACACACACACACACACACACACACACACATTGTACCAGAAGTCAGGATTGAACCTGTGTCATTGGAGCTGTGAAATGGCTAATACACTAATACACTAATTAGGCAGAAAGAAGCATTGTGTGCATCGAGGTCATTGGGTGGATTCCTGACAAGGTCCGTGTGCTAAACAGGATAGTCCACAGAAGTGCCTGGACCATATTCACAATATGCACAGCTTCACCTGGATACAATTGCTAACACAATCTACTTAAGGCAAAGTCAAATTTTGCAGGGATAGAGCCTAAAATAGGTGCTACGTGTTACAATTTCTAGACATTTAAATCTTGCCAAGGACATGTTAATACATTTGCAGGAAAAATAAAATGGAATCAGTGCAGATGAGTGCTTGATGAAAAGCGTGGCCACTCTGAGCCAAAGGCCTGTTTCCGTCCTGTTTGAGTTATGATTCTGTGACTCTAAATGAAAGTTCCTTCTGTCTTGCAAAAAATGGAGTTAATTCATGTAGAAAAGGGTTAAACATTTACTTTCTGTTTGAATCACTGACTAGACATAGTTATTTGAACTTTCTTAAGGAAATGAATCCCAAAGGAAAAGGTTAGTCAGAGTGGTTTGGATAGTTACAACAAGCCACAGCCAATCAGATGAAGCATGAAAGATTTCGGAAGAGCAATGAAGGAGAAGTGACAGGGTCACCAGTAACCTCGGGCAGTCCTGCAGTCTTCAACAATTAAAGATTAATCTCCAGGTCACCACAGCAAGCAAAAAGCCAGGAGAATCACAGGGGCATTAACGCATAGAGTCAGATGTTATTTTCTCTGAATATTTTGGTAAATAGTTCTAAAAATATCTTACGTGGGTGAAAAAGGGCGTTTGGAAAGCAATTGATATTAAACCATTTCATTTATGGAGAAAATATTCACATTCCAGCAGCGAGGAAAGGCAAATGTTTCAGGGAACTCATGCAGGGTTAGAGATCACCGTGAAATCTCCAGCTGCACGTCCAGCGAGAGTTACAATCCTAATCAGGGATCCAGGGTCAAGATTTAGGGATCATGAACCAGAATGTTGGCAAGTCAGAAATTAGTGCTCAGGGATTCAGGATCAGAGATGAGAAGCAAGGTGCTCAATTTAAGTTCTTTTTAGCCTAAAGCCAGATCTTTTCTTCTTTAGCAGCTTCAGGGTTGAGGACGACTTGCTTCTACTCCAGATCAGTGGAGTCTGAGGTGGCTGATGAAGGTGGGGCAGGAGGTGCTGTCAAGTTATAGAGTCATAGACACATACAGCACAGAAACGTGCTCCCGCCCAAACTTGTCCATGCCCAACATCTAAGCTAGTCCCATTTTCTGGCATTTGGCCCATATCCCTCTAAACCTTTCCTATTCATGTACCTGTTGAAATGTCTTTTAAATGTTGTAATTGTACCTGCCTCAACTACTTTCTATGGCAGCTTATTCCACATACCCACCACCCTCTGTGTGAAGAAGTTGCCCCTCAGGTCCCTTTTAAATCTTTCCCCTCTCACCCTAAACCTAAGCCCTCTTGTTTTTTCCCTTGGGAAAAAGATTGAGTGCATTCACCCTCTCCATGCCCCTCATCATTTTATACACCTATGTAAGATCACCCCTCATGTCTTCTACACTCCAAGGAATAAAGTCCTACCCAACCGCTCCCTATAACTCAGGCCCTCGAGTCCTGGTAACATTCTTGTAAATCTTCTTTGCACTCTTTCCAGCTTAATGACACGTTTCCTTTAACAGGGCAACCAAAACTGTACATAATACTCCAGGTGAGGGCTCACCAACGTCTTGTACAACTTCAACATGATGTCCCATCTCCTATATTCAACGCCCTGACTGATGAAGGCCAGTGTGCCAAATGTCTTTTTCACCACCCTGTCTACCTATGACACTACCTTCAGGGAACCACGTACTTGTACTCCCAGGTGCCTGTGGTGCGCAGGTGGAAGGGTTAGGAGACTTTATGCTCCTTCCACTGTTTTCATTGGGTTCCCATAAGCTACTGACAGAGAGACTCGAGGTTCTCATTACCATCTCAGCTGCTCCTTCCCCATTTTGAGCAGTTATCACCCAGGGATTGTTCAATCGATGGGGATGTTACACTTTTCAAGGAGGCTTTAAGAACATCCTTGGAGGATTTCCACTGTCTTTTGTTGTTGTGATGGAGCTCAGAGGAGAGTGCCTGCTTCTCAGGAGTCAGGTGTCGGGAACTCAAAGTGATGTGGTCTGTGCATCAGAGCTGGCTGACCATTGCCTTCACACTGGAGATGTGGGCGGGGAGAAGATGCTGACATTGGTTTGCTTGTCCTGCCTGTGATTTTGGAGGATCTTATGGAGAAACCTTCATTAATTGTTAAGTTGTACATGAGACCTGCCTCAGTCCAATTTATTAGTTGGAATCTATTGGAAGTACAACAGCAGCACATGACCTACTTTCCTCCCTTTATCACCTCTCACACCTTCTTTGCCTCACCCTGCTCCTTCACCGTGACTAATCTCCTGCCTCCAACCTCTCCCAGGCTTAAACATGCTCCCACCTACCCTTCCTGTTTGTTGGGATTCTCCAAAAGCTCTCCTGGGGTCTCTATTATTGTGGGTCTTCCATGCGCCTCGCAAGCTGACGCACGGGGGAATTCTAACCAACAACGTGCACCCAAAGTCGGGACACCGCCTCCGTTACTTTCACTGATGCACAAGTGCTCTGAGCCACTGGTGGACCCCACCTCTGAAGGGAGCATTCTCACTGCCTGTGGGGCAGCTCCACTGTGTAGCAGCAGGAACCTCAGCTATGTTCCCTTTAAGTAATTTCTTCACCCAATCTGCCTCAGGCTTCCTCCTCACACAAATGCAATCCCAAGGTCACTTGCCTAGCCCAACCCACCCACCTGTCTGACAAGCTCACTCAGCAACTACCAATTGCAACTCCAAGCTACCAACCCTCATCCGCTGACTGCCAAAACCTACCGCAGATTTAACTATCCTTGCTGATCCCCAGGAGCTGACCCTCACCCCACCAAACTCCCAACCAACCCTCTACTTCTCAACTCCCATCCTTCGCTCACCTTCCCACACCCCTCTCACTCCCGACGTCTCTCCCCCATGAACCCCTGCCAGACCTGGCTCTGGCCACAACATTCCTGACTTCCTCCGCTTATGCTGCATTGGCAGAGCCCACAAAGGAAAGACCTGCCATTGTTCAAGGCTGATTCAGTTGTACATGAGGTCATGGACTGGCCAATGGGGTGGGAGTCCATGAGATAAACAGTCACGGACCTACTGCCTGGGAACTGGCTAACACTGGCCAATTTCTAAGCAAAGATTCATCTCCCTGCTTGTTCTGGATTGTGTTCAATACTGATTTCTGGGCACATGAGAGAGCCAAACAGGATGAGTTAGATAGACTAGGAAGTGAATTAGTCCTCTGGAATTCTATTGAGTTTGATGTGATTTGGTCCATTGCAATCCTACTGAATGGGATGTGATTTGGTCCATTGGAACTTTGACCATAGTTATGGTTGGATGAGATTCTGAGGTGTTTCCAGTCTACAGTACAAAGGAATGTTAATGTTTCTCTAATGTGCTAGTGTGTGAGCTAAAGGCAGCCACAGAGAGGGAATGCAAACACCACATGTTGCAAATATACAGTTTTATTCTTGATAAACAGATAGCCAGATTGCCAAGAAATGTTCAACTCTGATGAGACAATGGCTTAAAAATGTGATACTTGGAAGCAGTTTATGCTGGAGTCAGGATTTTTTGTGGATCTCCTCTGAAAATAAAATCGATTAGTTATATCACAACTTATTTAACCATTCATAGTGCATCCAAGTCTCACTGAGAACACACTCAAAAGTTATTTGCGATTCATTTGGAGTTGGTTCCGATGAACAAAATCATTTAGAGGAGAGTTCAACTCTATCTCGAGAAAATTCCTTCAGGATTTAATCAACAGCCTTTGGTTGTCAATGAACATATCTTCCCAGACAGACTCGGGCTGACAGGAGACATCATGGTCGTTAAGGCCACATAACGGTTAACGTAACACTATTACAGCGCCAGCGATCGGGGTTGAATTCCCATCACTGTCTGTAAGGAGTTTGTACGTTCTCCCCGTGTCTGCTCGGGTTTCCTCTGGGTGCTCCGGTTTCCTCCCACATTCCAAAAACATGTGGGTTGCTAGGTGAACCTGGGAGTCATTGGGCGCATGGGCTCATTGGGCCAGAAGCGCCTGTTACCGTGCTGCATAAATAAAAGTTTTAAAGTCTTAGAAAGGACTTGCATTTCTACAGCTTCTTTCATGAACTCAAGGCTCATGAAGCATTTTACACAAAAGATGCATTTTGGAAGTGCAGTCACACAGTCATTCAGCATGGAGACAAGCCCTTCAGCCCCACTGGCCCATGCTGACCTCAGCCAGTCTCATCCACCCAGCCGACTTGTGCGCAGCACATGGCATTTCGATAACGACCACATAACCTTTTTTAATTATGAGGGTGGAGAGGTAAATATTGACTTTGAATAATAATGAAAACTTAGCTGCTTTTTTTCTGGATACTGTTATGGGACCTTTTACCGAAGGGAACCCGTGATCTCCTGACTCAAATCCAAAGGTGCTGCCCACTGAGCCCATCTGGCACCCTCCCTACTGGTTGTTGCTGGCAGCAGCAGGTCAGTCCCACTGATCAGCTCTCCCATCAGCTCCATCTGACCATTGGCTTCAGGGTGGATCAGGGAAGACCCACTCAGCATAAACTGGGTCGGTGCAGCAGCCGCCGGTGAGCAGGAGTAAAGCCCCAAGGGGTGTGGAACCTTCTCCACTCCATGGACTGAGAATCCGAAGGCACTTGAGCAGCTGAGCAAGGACAGGAAGGGACAGTCAATCGTTATGGGTTTGGGCTCTGGATTAGGACCAATGTTTTGTCGCAGGCCGGGGGAGAGGGGTCTGAATGGTGAGTGGAAAAAGAAAGAAAAGGTACTAAAATCTCTTCTATGAATCTCAAAGATAAATATGTACTTGTATAGCTCTGATTATTAACCTGAAGTCCTGGTTCTCTCTCCACAGATGCTGCATTGCCTGCTAAGTATTTCCAGCACATTGTGTCTTAATCCACATTTACAGCAGGAGCAGCATTGTGTTTTTGCAGATACCGAACTTAAACTAAATGTGTCACCTTAGCTCCATTCATTACTCTGCGTTAGATTCAAATTCCCCTCGAGGAGGTTTCCAATGCAACATCGAGGAGCCGCTGTCTTGTCAGAGGTGCCCAAACACGCACACTCACACTAACCGATGCTTTATCCAACTGCTATTTGGGGGACCTTCCTTTTGTTGGGCTGGTGTGTTTGCCAATCTAACAGCAGTGACTGCACTTCAAAGCCCTTCATGGTATGTGTGCTGCTGTGGTTTCTGAGAGTTGCCATAACGTGCTGTACAAAGGTATGGACTTTCGTTAGGATGTTGGGAAGAAGACCGATAATCTTCGGAATGCAAGCAGAACATCAGCAGGAATTCCCGGGGAAAGAACTATCTGCTACAATATAAAAGAGGACAATTAGGAAGCATTGTAGCACATTGAAATCTTATGTTCACCAGAACGGGGCCTGAATGTGGAGTGAACTGTGTCACTAATTAAATATAAAGCAATACTATTTTTGGCTTTTGTTCAAAATTCAATCAGCAGCTCCCCACCCACTTCCTGCAGCAGAGACTTGTATTTGAGAGTGCCATTTTATTCTGGGCTGTGCAATCAGAAAGAAAATGCACTCGTCTCGGATTAAACTCCCCATCTTGCTGCAGACAGGAGGTTCTCCGCGTGTTTTTGACAAGCTCTTCACCAGAGAGACACTTGTGCTGCATTGTTCTTAGCACTGTTCTAGTCCAGAGACTCCAGTGGATCTGCGATGGCTTTCTCTTTCACTGTACAACATGGTGTGTGACATCGCACTGTGCCGAATACCAGTGTATGTTATTGAAGGCTTGACACAACCATGTGCTTCATGTGATTGGAAAGTGAAAACTGCAGATGCTGAATATTGAAATAAAAGCAGGGGTTGGGCTGTATCCACAGAGACAGAAACAGGCAGAGAACTGCTGTATCCAGAAGGGACCGTTCCCTCCACAGCACCCAGCTTCACTCTCCCCACTCCAGCAGACATACCCCTTCTTACGGCACCCTTCCCTGCAAGCAGAGGTGAATCAACATCTCCCCTTTTGCCTCATCCCTTCTCACCATCCAGGGACCCAAACAGTCCTTTCAGGTGAAGCAGCAACTCTCCCACTGTTGAGCATTATGCTCAGTGCTCACAATGAAGGGCACCAGGGAGTGTAATGGAACAGAGGGACCTTGGAGTACAACTGCATAGTTTATTGAAAGCGATGTCACAGGTAGACAAAGTGATGAAAAAGACATTTAGCATGCTGGCGTTCATCGGTCAGAGCACAGAGTATAGGAGTTGGGGCATCGTGTTGCAGTTGTATAAGTCATTGGTGAGGCAGCACATGGAATGCGGTGTATTATTTTGGACACCCTGTTATAAGAAAGAGGTGGTTAAACTGGGAAGAGTGCAGAAGAGATTTACAAGGATGTTGCCAGGACTAGAGGGCCTGAGTTATAGGGAGAGGTTGGCCAGACTAGGTCTTTTGTTCCTTGGAATGTTGGAGAATGAGGGGCGACCTTATAGAAGTGTTTAAAATTATGAGAGGCATAGATAAGGTAGATAGTAACAGTCTTCTCCCCAGGATAGGGGAGTCCAAAACTAGGGGGGGCATAGATTTAGGGTGAGAGGGGAAAGATTTAATAGGGACCTGAGGGGAAACTTTTTCATGCAGAGGGTGGTGCATATATGGAACGAGCTGCCACAGAAAATAGTTGAGGTAGGTCCAATAGTATCATTTAAGAAGCACTTGGATAGGGACATGGAGGGGCAGGGCTTAGAGGGATATGGGCCAAACACAGGAAATTGGAACTGGCTGGGTGGACACTGTGGTCGGCATGGACTGGTTGGGCTGAAGGGCCTGTGTGGTTGATGTATTGCTCTATGTGGTCCACTCTACACAGCAGAATCCAAATCACACTTGGTGAAGGCTTTGCAAAACATCTCCCTTCATTCCATAAGGGTGCCCTCCAGCTTCCAATGACACGTTCCTTTAAATCTCCACTCCTACTTTGACCTCTCTATTTTTGATCTCCTGAACTCATCCAATGTAAACTCACCAAGCACTACCTCATCTCCTGTCTCGACACATTGCAGCCCTTGGACTCAATTCAACAATTTCAGATAACTAGCCTTTTCTGTGTGCGTCAGAGCTGGCTGCTTCTGATGTAAGGTCATCCCCTGTAACGCTAACACAGTGTTCTTTCTCCGCAGTTGCTTCCTGATTTGCTGAGAATCTCCAGCATTCCTTTTTATTTCAGATTTCCAGCAACAACTTCCCCACTTATCAAACCGGATGTGAGAGTGACTGGAGCGGCACTGGTTGGGTCTTTGTTCAAGAAAGAAATGGAGGACCCTAGGACCTTACTGATGGGGTATGGAGGTGTATAGAGACAAGACGTCCATGGTAAATATGAACTGGTTGGGACCAGGGATTTGGTTATTATCAAAATGGTGGAAGGCATGAGAGGCGTCCCAGATGTAACTGGGGAGGGACTGGACAAGGACAGTCAGGATACAGTCCAGTTCTGAAGAAGTGAGTTCAGTGGGGCAAGAGCAGACAGAAACAATGGGCCCACCAGGGCTGCCCTGTTGTGGACCTTGAGGTAGAAGTGGTCAGTGTGGGGTTGGGGTACCGTGAGATTGGAGGCTGTGGTGGGGGGGGGGGTAGTTCTTCTGATGTGATGAGATCTGTAACAGGCCGGGAGATGGTGGCCTGGTGTTTATTGGTGTGGTCATGGTCCAGGGAAGCTCCTTTGTCTATGGAATGTGTGGCTGACGGTGGGTAGTCTGGCCTACAGAACAGGCCAAGGTACATACATGGAAGGGAAAGAGGCAAGAACAAAGAGGGAGGGGAATGACAAGTACAAATGGTCGGTCCTAACAGCCACGAAGTCTGAGTTGGGCTGTGAACTGATCACTTCTTCTTCTTGTTTCTCACAACATAGGAGGTCATTTGGCCCATCGAGTCTATTCCAGTTCTCAGAACTATCCCATCAATCACATTCCCCCAGTCATTTCCCTCTAACCCATTCCCTTGTTCTTACCCATCCATCGAGAGAGTCCAAGACCCGACAACACAGGAGCAGCCCCTCCACACCAACCTCAATCACCCAGTCACACGAATCCGACATTTCTTATTCTCCCCACATTCTCCTCCACTCCTCCACAATTCCATCACTCGCCTACACACAGGGGCCATTTACAGTGACCAACTAACCTACCAACCGGCACATCTTTGGGACATGGGAGGAAACTGGGATATGGGAGCACCCGGAGGGAACTCCACACAGACAGGGCCCGTAGTCAGGATTGAACCCATGTCTCAGGCACTGTGAGACAGCAGCCCTACCAGCTGTGCCACCCATGTTTTAGGAGCCAATTAACTTAATGACCTCTGGGGTATGGGAGGAAACTGGAGCACCCAGAGGACCCACAGAGTCACAGGGAGAACGTGCAAACTCCACACAGACAGCACCAGAGGCCAGACACTTCCTGTTTCTCAGGGTGTACCTTGCTTCCCACATGTATGTTTGAGAGGAAACAAACAGCACCTGCCTGTACGTTCCTGATTGCATTGTTATTGAACCAAAACAATCTATGCTCCAACTATAATTTCTGCAATATTGCAATAAAATTAAATTTACAACACAACTGGCAGACCAGTGACCAAATTGCTCCGAGAAGTGGCCTGTTGATTCTGAATCAGCCCGTCCAACATCTGCAGGAAGTATGCTGGAAGTCCCCAGCTGTCTCCATTTACACCTCTCTTGGCTACTTTCCCAAAATGTATGTGACTTATTGAGTTCGGTGATAAATGATCAGGGATATCTTGATGGGTTTCACATCTGTCCAAGGAGATAGTTTTTGAGAGGTACCTCGAGGGCCCCTGTGATGCAGTCTGAGGTGGTTGGGTGTCCGTCCATGGGTCAGTCAACATCTCCCTGCTCTTCACTTCAATCAAAGAAACCTGCTCTGCAGGTCATTGGACCCAGCACTTGTAAATCCTGCAACACACTGCTGAATCCCAGAATGGCCAGTGCCTGTACTCCTGTACCCCAGGCCGGTGCCTGTACTCTTGTACCCCAGGCCAGTGCCATTAGTGCTGTACCCCAGGTCAGTGCCAGTAGTGCTGTACCCCAGGTTGGTGCCTGTACTCCTGTACCCTGGGTCAGTGCCTGTAGCGCTGTATCCCGGGTCAGTGCCTGTAGTGCTGTATCCCGGGTCAGTGTCTGTGGAACTACTTGCTTGTTCGGGGTCAGCACTGTGCAGAGAAGAGCTGTGGAAGTTAAAGTTGAACATTCGAGGATTCAGCAAACTCCTAAGTTGGAAGATAGTTACGGCAAACAGAGAGAGTAAGGGAAAGGATATTTTACAGTGGTAAATAACCGCAGCAAACTTTAAACATTGCGTGCCTGGGGAAAATGGTTTTATTTTGTTTGAAATTGTAAGAATTTGAAAAGCTTGTCAGAGAATCCAAACAAAAGAAATACCAGACTCAGTGTGAGACCCGGATCTGCACATCTGCAAAAGGTTTACAATCTCTCCCAGGGAGTGGCTGGGCATTTTATGATTTGGCAGGGGACTGGTTGCAATTTATAGCAATCATTACACACACTAGCCTTCCCCTTAGCCCTGTACTCGGGAGGACTGCTTCACTGTGCACTGGTTAAGAGACAAACGATGACCAGATGTGCTGCTGAAAGGAAAAGATCAGGATGTTGGGCCTGAATGGGACACTGGCCATGGGGAAGTGTGGGGGAGGGAGAGGAGGGGACAGTGCAAGCTAACACATTGACGGGTTGATTCTGACTTCTAACACACATGTGCGCTCTTGGCAAGAACATAAGCAAATCTGCTTATTACATGCAAGGTTTTCTTCCTTTTCTGATATTATCTGTGGGGGAGAGAGATCATATTCCACTGAAACCCTCTCCTTCCCCTCCTCTCCCGAGGGCTTGATTGCTGTCCTCTATGTCCTTCGCGGCCATTCCTCAACATTGTGAGCAGTTCTGGCTGCCCTGTTGCAGGAAGGATGTCATTAAGCTGGAAAGGGAGTAGAAAAGATTCACAAGGATGTTACCGGGACTGGAGGGCTTGAGTTATAAGGAGAGACCGGATAGGCTGGGGCTGTTTTCCCTGGAGTGAAGGAGGCTGAGGGGTGACCTTATAGGAGTTTATAAAAGTGTGAGGGGCGTAGATAGGGTGATGAGGTATGACTCCATCTGAATGGTCACAGTCTTTTCCCCAAGCTAGGGAGAGTCTAAAACTAGAAGGCATAGCTTTAAGGTGAGAGGGGAAAGGTCTAAAAGGGACCTGAGGGGCAAGTGTTTCACACAGAAGGTTGTGTGTGTGGAACGAGCTGCCAGAGGTGGGCACAATTACAATGTTTTAAAGCCATCTAGACAGGTACATGGATAGGAAAGGCTCAGAGGGAGATGGGCTAAATACAGGTAAATGGGACGAGCTCAGGTAGGCAACTGGAGGAACAGTACCTCATTTTCAGTGAGGGTGAAGGACTACAGATGCTGGAATCTGAAATGAGGTGGTGTTCCTCCAGTTTGTGTTTGGAATTCTCCTGGCAGTGGAAGAGGCCGAGGACTGACATACCTGTGATACTGTGGGAGGGGGAGTCGAAGTGACCGGCAACGGGGAGATGCAGATCGCGGTTATGGACAGAGCGCAGGCGTTCTGCGAAATGGTCACCTAGTCAGCGTTTAGTCTCACCAGTGTAGAGGAGGCCACACTTGGAGCACCGAATGCAGTCGATGATATTAAGGGAGGTGCAGGTGAATCTCTGTCTCACCTGAAGAGACTGTTTGGATCCCTGGATAGAGGTGATGAGGTGGTGTAGGGGCAGGTGTTACACCTATGGTGGGGGCAGTGGCAAGTTCACGGGGTGGGCACAGGATGGGTGGGGGAGGAGGAGTGAATTAGGGAGTTGCGGAGAGAGTGGTTCCTGTGAAAGGCAGAAAGGGGTGAGGAGGGGAAGATATGTTTGGTGGTGGGGTCCAACTGGTTACGGGGAGACATACAAGCACAAACTGGAGGAACGGCATCTCACTTTCTATCTTGGAACCTTGCAGCCCAATGGTATGAAGATTGAATTCTCCTACTATAAGTTATCTCCACACCACCACCGCCCCCCCACCCCCAAGTATGCATGCCTTTTCTTCCCTTTCCTAGCCTATCTCTCTGCCATCTACCCCCCAACTTATTTCCTCCTTAACTTTGACCCCTCCCCTGGTGGATCTTCTCTCCCTTCCTCCCCCAGCCCTATCACTATCTCTTTCCTGCATCTACCTATCACCACCTTGTGCCCACCCCGCCTCCCCTCTTTTGTCTACCTGTCATCGCTCTGCTTTTCCCTCCAATATATTGGGCTTCCCCTTTTCCTATCTTCAGTCCTGAAGAAGGATCCTGACCAAAAACGTTGACCGCCTGCTTTTGTCCACAGATGCTGCCAGACCTATTGAGTTCCTCCAGCATCACAGTGTTTTTCATCTAGATTCCAGCATCTGCAGTCCTTTGTTTCTCTGGCAGCCATGAGAACTGAAAGATTCTTTACAAATGCTGTTTCTTATTTTCTTTCTTGATTTTTGGTTCTTTGATTCCATCTTCTTCCAAAGGTCAGTGCATCAATAATGCAGTACTTCTTGCCTCCTGGCTAAATCGATGGGGTTACTTCCTTGTGGATTCAGAGCAGGAGATAGAATTGAACTTTTTATGATTGGGAGACTAAGAGGATGGAAGCTGTGGAGGGAAGCTCTCCAGAGGAAATTAGGCCTTTGAATGCCAATATGCTGATATTTAGTGATAGGGTCAACGTGTAGAGGAAGGTATGATATGTGAGGGAGTATGATTGCTCTCCAGTTCTGTACATGCTGAATATGAGCACCAACAAGAAACAAACACTGGATTGCAGATCAGAAGCAGGAACCCAGGCTGATTGGTTCTCAGTTGATGCCCAAGTATCATCCTGGCCAGCAGATCAGACCGGTGACTGAATCTGGCACCCTCCTAAGCTATTCACAGAAGAAGATTTTGAGATTGTGGAGATCGCTTTCTGGTCAATTGAAAATGTTGAAACTAAGATTGTTAGATTTTTTTCTTGGGGAATGGCATGAACAGTACACATCAATGGTTTAAATTGAGTTAAGATGCAGATCAGCTCTGATCTAAAGGAATGGTGGAAGGGTCTGAATGGCATGCTCCTGTTACTGTTTACAGGCACAGGGTGCATTTTGCTAGTTCAGCCATCTAGGAAACCTGTTTAACTTCTGTAAAACTGGACTTAACCCTTTGGCACCATGAACTGATTGCTGGTGCAGATGGTATTAGGCTGATTGGAACTTTACCGTTCCAAGTGGGTCACTTGGATTACCATAGATGGCTGGACAATTATTTGGTGGGAAACCTAAATGCAGAAAAGCTGATTTGCCTGACATAACATTGAACATTTGTAGCAAGTCAATAGAAACCCTTGGTGTTCAGTTCCAGTCGCCTCATTATAGGAAGGATGTGGAAGCTTTAGAGGAGGTGTAGAGGAGATTTACCAGGATGCTTCCTGGATTGGAGAGCATGTCTTATGAGGATAGGTTGAGTGAGCTGGGGCTTTCTTTATGGAGAGAAGGAGG
>JAUZTB010000072.1:20557445-20572390 GCA_034780895.1 Rhynchobatus australiae
TATAAAGCTTCATGGAAATCTGCAGAGTATGCGATAACCATAAATATTAATGGCCAGAGCTGTGGGTGATTCAAGCTACACAATCTCAGATGTTATCTATAAATTTTCATGCTACAAATCTTTCCAAAATGGTTCCCTTAAAATATCACGTACCTGAGCAATTATAATGCTAACTGATGCTGCAGAGTCCTGCACAATCTCTGACAGATTCATTCAGATTGGGAATTTACTAAAAGCTTTCATTAGAGCGTAATGTATGCTGTCAGTTTCAGAATAAATAATAGATGAAAATTTAACACTGGAAAAAGTATAGTTGCTACCTGCAACAGCTCCTGATACAGTGAAACTGACAAGATAATTTCAACCTTTAAAGAATATTCAAAATTACATGAAGTCCTGACAACTAAAGCATTAATAATTTGCCTCCTACTCAGCATCTAAACTTATTTGCAGGGTAGAAATTTGTATCGATCAAACATTATATCAATAGGTCTATGGTAAACTGTTATTTTAATAAGTTAAGGAACAACATCAGATCAAAAAACCTTTTTTGGTATTCTTACTAACTTGGGTTTGATTTTTAAATATTTCAGATCAATCCATGTAATAATTGTGTAAAAACATAAATTCTACAACAAAAACAAGAAGAGATTGCTGAAAATACTCAGCAGGTCAGGCAGCATCTGTGGAGAGAGAGAGAGGCAGAATTGAAATCAAAAATGATTGAAGTTGCAGAGAAGGGGAAGTGATGTCAAGGTACAAGTAGTTGTAGTGCCACTTGAGAGACGATAATGGAGGTTTGTTCATCAGATTACCTGTCCGGAGGAGGTGTCAACTGAAGAAGAGGCATGGAAACAGAGCAGAGAGAAAGTAAAAAAGAAAGTGGAACTGTAAAATATAAACTGGAGAAGCAAATAATGACAGATGTTATAAATCTAAAATAAAAACAGAAAGTGCTGGATGCACTCAGCAGGTTAGACAGCATTTGTTTAAAGAGAGAATTGAAATTAATGTTGTTGGTCAATGAATGTTAATCAGAACTGGAATGGCTGCTCATCTGAAATTGTTGAATTCAGTATTAAGTACCAAGGGCTGGTAACAATCAGGACAGATGCTATTCCTTCAGTTCACATTGACTCCCGTTCTCACTCTGACCTTTCTGTCTTTGGCCTATTACTCAGTTCCAGCAAAGCCCGAGATAAGCTCTCGGAACCAGATCTCATCTTCTGCCTAAGCATGTTACAGGCTGTAGGACTCAGCAGTAATTTCAACAATTTCAGATAACCACAAATACTAGTTTGATCAGAATTGGCCAGTTCGGATTAAAGGTCATTTACTCTGTTTCCCCTCTGCAGATGCTGCCTGATCTGACAAGTATTTGTCACATTTTCTCAGTTTGTTTCAGATTTCCAGCACCTGCAGCATTTTTCTACTTGTATTCCAACATTGTTTTACTCTTTTTCTCTCTCATTTTTATTCATCTTCTTCTATTTCTATCTCCTCCGGGTGGTCATCTGTGATTAACAATCCATCACAATCCTCTCTCAGACAGCACTGCCACAACTTGTGCCATAGAACCATAGAACAATACAGCACAATACAGGCCCTTCGGCCCATCGTGTTGTGCCGCCCATCAAACCACACCTCACACCATCTAACCCTTTCCTCCTGCATATCCCTCTATCCCACATTCCTTCATATGCCTATCCAACAACCTCTTGAACCTGTCCAACGTATCCGCCTCTACCACTACCCCAGGCAGCGCATTCCATGCACCTACCACTCTGGGTGGAAAACATCCCTCCGACATTCCCCCTGAACTTCCCCCCTATTATTTTAAATCCATGCCCTCCTGTCTTGAGCATTGGTGTCCTGGGAAAGAGGGCACCAATTATGAGTATGGATTATAAAAATGAACATGCTAATCAATAATCACCATTAAAGTATGACAGACTGAGAAGAGTGTTTCTGCTGAGGTACACAACTTCATCACTTGACCTAGTTTGGCCCCTCCTTCTCACAGCATTACCCTACCAACCAATGGTCACGTAGGCAAGTATTATTTGAGCCAATGAACACTCAGTTGGAGGGGATAATGAGCGCTGGCTCTAGCTGGATAATAGCATTGTTATGGCTGCGGAGTGGTCGGTGCTGCTGCCTCACAGCTCCAGGGCCCCAGGTTTAATCCCGACCTTGGGTCTGTGAGGAATTGCATGTTCTTTCTGTAATTGCATGGGTTTCCCCCGGTTTGCTCTATTTGTTAGGTTGACTTGGCACTAGTGTAGATGGATGGCAGGAGAATTGGTCTGTGTGTGGGGGGGAGGGGTTAGGCAAGAGCCGATTGGGATGCAAGAGGAAGATTGGGATCAGTGCTTACTGTGCAGAGCAGACGCAGTGAGCCGAAGGCCCATTTGTACTGTATGACTCCATTGTTAGTACAGGTCGATATCATGCCTGTGGCAGATTTTGCTGGATGAAGAGGCTGAATAGCTACTCCCGTAACTACAAAATGTCTGTTCCCTCTGGGGAAAACCAACATACAAACCCAAGAAACAGGAGTGCAAGAAGCTGCTCAGTCCCTCATACCTGTTCTGCCATTGAATTAGATCAGGGCTGATCTTTTACCTCAGCACCACCTTCCTGCACTAGTCTATTGACCCCCTTAATATGCAAAACTCTCACCTCTGTACTGAATGTTCATGATTCTCTTGGATAGAGAACTCCAAAGATGCTTCACCCTCTGGGTGAAGAAATCTCTTCTTGTCTCAGCTCTAACTGCCCAACCCCTTGTTTTGAGACAGTGACCCCTGGTGCTCGACACCCCAACCAGGTGAAACATTATCACTGCACCTACCCTGTCAAGTCCCACAAGAATTCTGCATGTTTCAATGAGGTCATCTCTCATCCTTTTAAACTTTGCAAAGTATAACTCCAGTCTGCTTAATCTCTCCTCACTGAACAATTCCCCTGTCCCAGGGATCCATTTGGTAAACCTCTGCGACACTCCCTCTATCTCAAGTACATTCTTCCTTAGGTAGGGAGACCAGAACTGAACACATTACTTTTAACTTCTCTTAGCCACAGGTCGACCACTTTAGCTTAAGGTTTTGCATCCAAGAAGGATATACACATTGCAAATTATGCATTAATTTTTTCAAATGTTAGTCATTGCTTGTTTACTTATTATACCTTTCGCTCTTCCCCAAAGGGCCCCTAACTATAATAGTATTAGTTAATTAATTGCACAATACTAGGTTTAAAATCACCTGTTCCCTGGATGGAACATGTGTATGGCACAGTGGAGAATAATTGCAGAAATATAGTTCTGATGAAAAATCAATCTAACTCTGTCTTTGTCTCCAGAGATGTTGCCTGACCCACTGAGTGTTTCCAGAAATGTTCTTTTCTGTTGGCGTTTTACTTGGTTCAACTCTGAAGAAATTTGTTATAGAAATTAAGGCCTATCTTTATGTTCAATACAAACTTAACTGTATTTTGATGGAAAAAAAAACTTTGTCAGAAGTGTTGACATTTTATGTAGGTACACTCCAAAGTTGTACTACTGAACAGAAGATGAACATAAGTGTTCAAGATGCTCCCTTATTATTGTTTTAAATTCTGAGCAGTAAAAACCCCTGACAGATGTTTCACTCTGATGCACCATAATCACATTAATCAGGTCTACACAGACATGGCACTTGTATTTTTTCAAAACTGATAATAATTTAGTAAGCACAGCATTGAAGAAGAGTTAATATGTTCCAGAGGAGCCAGAGAATGTCCTTGCCTTGGCATTCAATAAGTTAACTAACATTGTAAACAACTTTCCTGGTAAAGGAAATTAAACCATCTCACAAACGTGAAGCAGAAATAACAGAGATGACACTGATTGAGAAATAAAGTGCATCACAATTCATTATGACAGACTAGTCACATCCTGGTTAACAGCAACAGATGAAGTCGCCTTTGGACTCTTGTTAGCTGTTTTCCCACCCCCTCTTCACCTGCTATATTTACCACGTTCTCTCTCTCTCTCAGAAGATAATTTATGTGTCTGAAAGGTGTAATTGGCTTGCAACTGAGGATACTAGTACAATATAATGAACAGTCTTCAGCTCAGCTATAACCAGAGGTCAGGCTTATGCCATAGCACTGCAGCATTGCAAGCCTGACAATTAAATCTTAATTAGAAGACAGCAGCCAATACAACACGTGGAAGAAATAGGTGAAAATTGTAATGTGAAAAGATGCATAAAACCTTAACTGCTGCTGGCAGGTGTAGATAATGTCAGGGAAGCCACCACGGGAATATTTCATTACTGCACCTCTCTCCTAATTTTGCTTTATTATTATTTCCTCATTCACTTTAGAGCACACACCATTACCCAATCCAAAAGAGAGAATAGCAGGCTGCCACTGTTCTGTGATCAGCTGTTAGAAAGCATGTCTCCCTGTCAATTAGCTGCCCTCCCTCCAGTTCTTTCCCCAACGTCTGTTACTGAAAAATCACATTGTAGCCTCTTTCACTCACAAATAACAACTGGGATCCATGAAATACACAATAATCTCCCTTTCAATAAGACTTTGGTGAAACTCTGGGCCTCAGGTTTGAATGGGGATAGGTAATGGCATGCCAGAGGTGAGCCCAATCCTGGTCCCAGCCACACCTTCAGAGATTAGAGACCAGTGCGGGAACTAAAGGGCTCTGAGATCAAATATAGTGCCCCAGCTAAAGCCAGAGCTAAAGGTTAGTTACGGACCCAACTCAGGACCTTCTGCCTGATGCTGGGTTCAGATACTCCATCTCTGATCTAATGAACTAACAATAGAATAATGTCTACATCATGAACCAAATTCTGCTCTAGTTTCTTTTTTAATAATTGAATCAATATTTGTCCCTAATGCATGCATCTCTGGGTAGATATGTATGCAAAGCATGTAGCTACTGCAACAAGGATGCTCCATTATTCTCATTTATTTATCTAACATAACTTTGCAGGAGATAAAATCTGCACAAAATGCTTCACTTCATTGCATCATGTGTTCCATCAAGTTTTGGTTATGGGTTTAATCCTCCACCCAAAAGCTGAGCAAATGATCAGAGGCCCCCATTTCCATGTGCTAGAGGAAGTGGTACTCGTTGGAGGAGAATGGAAGTTCCATTGTTGCACAAGTAACTACCTTAAAAATGATCTTGCTATGAAAACACTGAAAAGAGGGTGGTCTTGTCTGGTAACCATTCCAAAAAGTTTCACAGAGCTTTGATGTGGTTGTTACGCAGGTTTTACACTTACAAACACACATGTTACAACATATTGATTCACACACTAAAACCTGTGAAAATGTCACATTAGGAACATTGACACTGTCAATCAGCTGTAATGTCTCACCTACAGGAATAAACTTTGTGTTCCTATTACATTGCAACTATTTGGTGCAGAAAGGTCAAGTCAGCCATTTCCCTCAACCAGAAGTGTACTGTAGGCAACACCCATATAGCAGTTCCTACTCAGTTTTGTTTAGTCTGCCAAAGTCATTCTCTGCAACTCTGCATGATGTTGAAACGGAAATTACATCATTTCCTTTTCCTTCATTTGATTGTTAATGTCTTGAATCTGCAATACTTTCCCTGTTCTTAATCTTCCTGCTCAATTTTGGGAGTGGAGAAGCATTGTTGAATCTTGAATCTAAACCTTTACACACTCCTTAATGTAGAAGCTTACCCAAACTAACCCACTCGTTCTGTTAAGGGACACCATAGTAGAAACTTGCCCTTAGTTATCAGTGCTAAAGAGGCAAATATTAGAGCAGCTGTGCACTGAAGTCCACTTCTGAAATTCCTGGTCTTGAAGTACAGTGGCTGCTATTAATGTGTATTTTTCAAATTATAGGCAACTTGTTTCTGTATGGGTTCAGTGAAATTCAATAAGAAACTGCACTTACATAATACACCAGATTGGTTTTTTTTGAAAGGTAACCTGGTGAGGTAACATGTTGCATCAATGTCATACACTGACAGTGCAACAAAGTCCAGGGTTATAACTAGCATCTGTTCAAAACTACGTTATGGCCACTGAACTTATGGAGATGGCAGTGCAAGGGACATGTTAAATTGGATAATGAGGCTTTACTTAGAGTTTGGTTAGCAAACTGAACATGAAAATTAGGAAATGAAGACTTTTACCCCTTCTCTCTGTACTGGAAACATCATGGTGCGTACCCTGGGCCATGACAGCTCATTGATTGGATGGTCAGGATTCCTCAGACTTGGCACAGAGAAGGACAGTTGCCATTTGCTGCTTGCCTGTCATAATCATATAAATGCAGATGCCAAGCCTGCCTCGGAATCAGCATCTTCAGGTTCAGACTACATTGCCAAATTTATGCTGGAGGCAGACAAGCGGTGAACTTCTCCACTTCACAGTCTGGTTCAGACGTGAAGAATGCCATTTACTACAGTACTGGATCACCCCAGGGAAATGTAACTCAGCATTAGTCAACTGCATTGCTGGTTGTGGTGGGAGGGGGTGTGGGTGAGAGGTGGAAGGAGCAGAAAATTGAAATAAACAAAAGAAGCATGTTAATTGTATCCAATTGATGTATATCAATTAGTGTTAATTGTATTCAGGTGGTAGGCATCAACTGGGGATTCTACTGTACTCATTTGTACAGGAACTGGCTTGGGAAGAGGAGAATGAGCTTACCCACACATCATGACATGCAGAATGTTTCCCTGTGAATAATTCCACCCTCCTCCACCTGGCTACTTGACCTTAAATGCACAGGAAATCAAGTCTTGCATTCTACATACCATCTTCCCCAACTCATCCCTCAACTGCTCAGTTCCACTCTGCCTTACCTGCCACACCTATCCGGATGCATTACACCCAAAGTTAGACCAGTGATGTTAAATTTCTCCCTGACACAACCAACAGAAGTTGAGAATCAACAGGGATTGGTGTACCTTATGTTCACAGCCAGGAAACCCTATGCCCGGCAGATCTTGGGTAACCTCCCAGAAGTATTAAGATTGTGGATTTCCTGTTCTCATAACCCAAATTATCAGTCACAACATGATGCAACTGTGAAGCAGTACTTCTGCAATCCAAAGCAAAGTGTGAAGTTAGGTAACTTTAAGTCTATTACTGAATCCAATCACTTTACCAGAACTACCTGCGCCGAGTACTTGATCCTCAGACGCCCAGCCTCACAGCCTTTGTCGCAGACCCTGATTTGTTTTGCTTGTTCTAGTTCACGTTTTAGCCTTATCCGGGACTCATTTGCCTCTTTCATTTTCTTCTCATTCTCTGTGCGAAGACGTTCTATCTCTTTTCGCAAATTGCGCTTGGCCTCTGTGGCTTCACGTAGTTTCTCTTTCTTGGCAACACGGAGAAATTCAAGTTCCTACAAAGCCAAGAGAAGAAAGTTCAGTTAAGTGGAAAATTAAGACACTTTGAATTTTGTAAGGTTGGTTTTCTAGTGTGACTCATCTTTCTCTGCAAATTCTTATCTTAAAAACTTAGGACTAACACAAAGATGCCTTCTTCCCATGTGACTGTCATGAATCACATGTGACTGTCATGTTTCAGATGACAATTTCCTTGCTATTTTCAATTTTGCAACAGCCTGGAGTATAGTCATTACATTGCAACTTGCTGCCATGGATGGCATATAATCTAAAAGAACTCATGTTGAAAATGAGGCTCAAAGCAATGGTTAAAGATGAGACCCAAGATGTACAAGTGCTACTCTCTGCTTTATCTTGGCCTGTGTGTGACAGGTGAACCAATAGTTTAGAATTAGTTTTCCAACCTAACCAGTCTTGTTCTTGAAATCCATGAAAAGTTGGATCCTATCTATTATGGAGTTTGGTTTTCTTTGAGATGCCAGGAGTCTGACTAAATTAACATATTTCTTCTGATTGAAATTACAGTGGTAAATGAGTAGCTGTATTTCATCCAATAAGTTGGTGTCTTTATTCCATTCATTGTCAAGTCATCCAGCATTGACTAAAAGAAGCTGATTTACAGAACAACTAACTTTCCTTCTCAGCCGTATGAAATGATCTGACAAACCGTACATATCTAAAGGCAACACCCTCAACCAGTAGCCATAGGAAATCCTTCACTTTCCGATAATATCATTTCCCAAACAAAGCAGTACAGACTCAAGAACTGGATGGACCGGCCAAAACAAGTGCTTAGGGATCACACATCATGGTAGTTCCAATATGTTTATATTTCAATTGATGGTCCCATTCACTATACTGAACACATCAATAAATGGATGCTGTGGTCCCTCTGGAGGTGTTATATGCAGTGACAAGGTGAACATCACTTAAAGTGCTGCCAATTATGCTTCTTGGCCGTCGCCACACTGAGGGGGTTCAGGCCACTGTGGTATTTCTTCTGCTTGATGACCACTCAAGCTAAGGCAGAGAGAAAGCTGCAGACTATGTGGTTATACTTTCTGTCGGTTGAGCTCAATAAAAGAGCTATCCAATTAGTTCCAATCCCTTACCCTTACATTAAAGCTCCTCAGATTTTTTTTCCCTTTAGAGAATTTATCCAATTCCCTTTTGAAAGTAGTTGTTTCATCTGCTTCCAGTGGCCTTTTAGTCATCATTTGGTAGGAGTGCCCTTTTTAAGGGTGAAGATACGTATGCTCCTGGCTATTCTTAGCCAATATCCTATTTTACTAATATCCAAATATACTAGGAGACTAGGTAGGGGCCGGCATTCTTCTGCAGCCCTTCCACGTTTCAGCCAAGCTGGAATTCATGTTTGAGGAGCTCTGATAACTAACACTGCCTTCTTCACAGAAATGACGGCTTTACTCATTAATCATTAGGGCTACAAATTTGGAACTATCATAAACCAAGCTTCCAAGGTGGAACATGAAAATATAAAATTAATATTTACAATCAGCACATCTGCACTTGACATAATTGATTCTTTATGTCTGTTAATGTAGGTGCACCAGCTTTGCTAATTTGATGTATTTTTTCTGTCACTGAATACAATTTTTGTTTTAATTCATGGCATCTTACAAGTAGTATCTCTCTCCTTACCTGCTGCAAACTACGCTTGGCTTGTAAAGCAGCGTTCAGCTTTTCCTCTTGCTTTACTCGCATCTTTATGATTTCATGTAAGAATTTCTCCTTGGCCTCCTTGGTGTCAATCCCAATGTCCAAGGCCTGTCTTAACTGTTCTAGCTCCACTTCCAATCCACCGTTGTGTGTCTCTGTGTGGCTGAAAGTCTCGTGGGTTCCATTGGATGCAACTTGGACCCCAGGTGAGCTCAAATCCTTAGCTGATGAACCAGATGAGGTGAAGGAAGGAGAAGAAAGTGAAGACAATGATGATGTGACTGTAGGAAGGAAAAAACATTTGCATTACTACCCATACCTGGATAATCCTACTTAACATACTTTTTCCTTGTGGTCACTTTTCATTTGGAAAGCTGGATACTGTCTGGAGGTAATACAGCTGAACCAGTCCAGTCTTCACACAATCAATGTCATACACTACATCGTCAGTGGGTGGCTGACTAAAGTGAGAACCTGTCCCTAGTCTTGTGGTGCTAATACCGAAAAGTTAATCTGCTATTGCAGGTCGCAGAGCACAAATCTGAAAGGGAAGGTGTGGAATGAGCCCATCACCAGATTGGCTGTCAAATGGCATGATTAGGTGCCATAACTTTTCCACCTCTAACAGAGAAGTTTTGACTCTGACGTTAAGTTGCAGGATATTGGTAATTGGGACACAGAGAACACTGTAATCTCTGTCTGTTATTTTATTAACTGTACCAATTTACTGAAGGCAAATGAGTTAACACTGTCCTCAACTAGCAGGATAAGTGATTCAGATGTACATTATTATCACCTGATGTTACTTCTAAAGTCCTTGCTTTATCTTGTGGGCTTATCAGCCCACTTGATTGGGGCAGGTGAACTTTAACTATGAGCTGGCTCTAAGACAGTTGAATTTTATCTCTTGTCGAACTCCTGTGGCACAAACCAAATACTGCCTCGGAAGGAAGGAAAACTGTCTGCACCAAAGCCACTTTATCTTTGTCATTTAAAAAAAAACCTCCATCACAACAACAGATTACTAACAGATATCAGTAAGGGTACAAATGGCACCCTCATTCCATTAAGGGATCAGTAGAGTACAACTGCCTCTTATTCATAGGTGTAATTTGCAGGTAACAAATGTCAAAGTGACACATTATTATGTTAAAAGAGCCTCTTCAATTCAGATTCTTCATGTAGACAGAAAACCAAGCTCATCAGTGACAATGACAGACCGTTATTTTACAGTAAACAGAAATAAGCCACGGTTGTTATCCACAAAGCGCTGGAGAAACTCAGTGGGTCAGGCAGCATCTATGAAGAGAAATGGACAGTCAATGTTTTAGGTTGATACCCTTCATCTGGACTCTGGATGAAGGGTCTCGACCTGAAACGTCGACTGTCTATTTTCCTCCATGGATGTTGCCTGACCCGTTGACTTCCTTCAGTGCTTTGTGTGTTGCTCCAGATTGCAGTCTCTTGTGTCTCCATGGTTGTTATCCATCCTGACACTCCATGTTAAAGTCCAAACATACCTTCCACTCGGCGTGGAAGGTTGTGGAGTTTGACTCCGAAGTCTTGTCATAAGAGCTTTTGTGAGTTGGTATGTCTGGAGAAGCACAGACTGGAAGTAAAGCACGTCAACCAATCACCTCTGACTCAAGTGCTGTGCTGACAGAGGTCAGGAAGTAGTCCATTCATCAGGCTTCTCAATATGGAGAAGAGTTTGGGGTGGGGTGGGGGGGGGAGGGTGAGGAGTTAGTTTATAAGCTGTGTGTGAATTAAACTTACATCCTTCTCTGCTCTCAACTTCCACTTCAGCATCTGAATCTTTGTCTTCAGAAGGAAACGTGGCAGCAAGGGGAGCAGCTGTTTCCTGTTCAAGCTCTGATTCTGCAGTTACCCTCCTTTTCCGAGGTCTGTTAACTTCACTTTGAGTCCCGGCGTTCTGTGTGACTGCAGTGGCCAATGGTGACTGTCGTCCAGTCCTCTGCTGGGGCAGTGGTGTTAGAGCAACGTTCGGTGCCACTGAACTTTCGTAACTTTTGTACGCATAGAAACTATGAAGAGAGCACAGAACTATTCAGAACTGAGAGAATATATACCCACCCTCAAAATACAGTGAAATCTTACCTTCCCCAATACAAATTTAGTCATCTCTCTTTTTGTATTATTAAAGCTCAGAATTCCAACCTTAAAGCTGCAAGAGCTTCGGATGAGCTCATCTATAAGGGGTGCACCCATTTGCTGGTCAGCAGTGCCATAGAGTGACTGAGAGTTAAGCCAAGAGAGAATTAAAAGCCACGAACCAAAACACAAACGGTGACATTAACAACCTTTCTCAGCATCTAGGGTTGGAGTGATAATGTGTTCAAATTATACGGAAGCTGCCTTCTAATTGGTCCTCTGTCCCCCTCCCTCAAAGAGAGGGGCTCACGAACAGCTCATTTCAAATGAAAATATCACTGTTTCATTCTCCACACAGAACATACTTCACTTTTTTGTTATTTAAAGAAACGTGCAAACAAGTTATCACACTTGCCTTAAGATTTTGCTAACATTCATAAAAAGGTTTCTGATTTTGTTCTTAAGAATTTTACTCTTAACCACACCATATTTCACTTTGAGCACAATCAGATACTGTACCTGTCCCGGGACAGTGCAGGATGGTGAGTCAGAGTTTCTTTCTCAATTGTTGAAGTGGCTGGTGACCAGGGTCTGAAGGCGGAGAGTCTTTGCTGAGAATGTACGCAATTGCTACTCAGAACATTCTAGACAAAGAAAATTATTATATTTTTCATCATTCTTCATTCCACAGAATTTTCCTTGCAATTGTTCTGCATTAACTTTTCACCAACTTATTTCCCTTCTTAGCTTTCTCTCTCTTCCTCCCTTCTCTCTGTGTCTTCATGTTTTTAAAGGTGACATGGTTGGGAAGCTGCTTCAGAGGTTCTGACAGACTTTAATAGCCAGTTAATGGACACATATTCCTTAGTAGCCAGTATTCACATTCGACCTTTGATATTTGACCATGCTGGACACTACAGCCCAATACAAGAGTCTTGCCGCCCATGCACACTTACACATGTGCAAAGACAAATAAACACCCCTTCAACAGCAGTGACCAGATTGTGACCAGAATCTTTGACAGGTTTTCATCTCCCTATTCCAGAAGTGTAGATGCCAGTTGTAGTGCACTTGGCAATGCCATGGCCGAAATTAGCCAACTCTGATCTGGGCTTCTCGACTCTCATGGAAACTTGGATTAGATTAGATTAGAGGTTCATTTGTTTAGGGTGCCCAGAGGGGAGTTTCCTTTGCATAATGTTTCTGAAGGAAAAGCAGACTTGACAGAACTTGATCAATGGAAGTCTAGAAAACACGCTTGTCAAAAGTTAACAGAACTTCATCTAATTACTAAAATAAAACTTACTCCACAGTGCTTCCTCTATTAAGAACCTCCCCCTTCCTCAGACTGTTGCCACATGCTTTCCTCTCGGTTGGAACGTGTGTGTCAACTATCCAGCTGCCAGTTCCTCCTTCAATTCTGCTCAACCTCAGTCTGTATTACAGACTTCATTGCAGCCCCAATGCTAAATTCATTTCTTGTAATACAGGCAAAAACCACTCATTTTTTCCTCCCTCCCTCTTTCTACAGAAGTTATTTGTTTGACTTATTACTGAATGACGTACCTTAGTCCCAGAAGGAGAGGGAAAGGACCTCCACCATTCAGGCTGTTTCTCCTTCTCACTTGTAGTTGGATGCTCTGAAGTAGTTTCATCTTTCTTGAACTTTTTAAACACTGTTTGGTCAAAGGGGACCTATACAGAAAGAATAAAGTTAGGATCCTTTTTGATGGTATACAATGCAAATACACTTAACAGAAAAAGTTAATTTGATCAGGGACACTGAAAGCTAGACTAATAAAACTTTTGCAAGATTTAAATATATGGATGAATACTGAACCAAACTGGAGAGGCTGAATTTCCAAAGTGATACGTACGAACCAAAAGTTTTAAGAGAGTCTACAAAAGTGGAATAATGAAAATCTGCTCTGACGGAACAAGACAATAAATATCATCATGCTGGAATAGACAAGATGACTGAGAAGGTTGACACCATCCAAGACAAAGCACCCTCCTTGACTGGTACACTATATACCACCCTCAATATTCATTCCCTTTACCACCAACACATCCTGGCTGCTGTGTGCACCATCTACAAAATGTTCTGAAGTTACTCTGAAACCAAACCCATTATCTTTAGCACCAAGGAAGATTAGCACAGGAACACCACCTGCAGATTCCTCTCTAAGTTTCACGTCTTCCTCACTTGGAAATCAATGCTCCTTCATTGTCAATGGGGTTAATTCCTTGAACTTCCTTCCCAACAGCAGCGGGGAACACCTTCACCAGAAAGATGGCTCAGAAGGCGGTCACCTTCAAAGGCAGTCCAGGATAAGCACTTCCACCGACAGTTACGTCTCAAAAAAAACCAATAAAATGTTCTCAAAATGTGAATGGCCTTTTATTTGAGGCAATGAGGCAAACTGTTAACGTGAGAGAAAGATAAGGAAAAGAAGAACTTTCCTAAAGGTCCATTCAGTAAGTAGTTTCCAGGCCAACTGATTTTGACTGGGACAACACTGGGGGATTGTAATTCAGGGTAATACCCCTGGGGTACAGAAAGTAAAGACGATATTACGTCAAAATTTGTTCCAATGACATCCACTGGTAAATATGGGTAGCAGTTATAAGTTACAAATCAACAGATGTAAAATTCCACTCAAAATGTGAAATAAAACATGAAATAAAAATAGAAAAATGCTGGAAACACTCAGCGGGTCAGATGGCATTCTTGGACACAGGAAAAGAGCTACTGTTTCAAGATCTTTCATCAGCATTTTCTGATTTTATTGTTAACTCCCTATGTGTGGCTGTAAGGAAACTCAATGGAATAGGCCTTCAAATTCCAGGCACTGGGCTGGAATGGAGGGAATCACTGATGTTCAACCTCTCCCACTTAATCCAGTCCCAGACTCGCATGGTCCTGCTGCAGAGCGAAGCTTCACTCTGTCACTAGACTCTACGTGGAGCCCAAAATTGCAGATCTGCCTTACTGGGATTCCACTTCTTTGATTCTATGCCAATTGGAGCAAAGATCTCATTCATTTGAATGGAGAATCCGGGCCTGAAGATTAGGAGGAAAAAGATAAGATAAGTTTAAGAAATGTTCTTAGTGTTTCAATGCGTCCTTAATTTTATTTATTCTTTAAACAAATTTTTAAATCACTGCAATGTTGATAGTTTTATTTATACGTCTCTGTATATCAGGAAATTTGTAGTCCGTTCTTACAGAAGGTGATGCCCTGTTCCACTTTGCCAAAAGGTGTTCTGGATGGTAGCTGTGTGAGACCTACTCATTGTTCCAGATGCTGCCTGGGTCTGGATGGTTATCAGCTCAGTCAGACCTCTGTGTGCAACCAGGAGAACCAAGACAAATCCAGTACCAATGCTCCATTGTGCTATGCATCAGAAATAAAGGAGGGTGTTTTCTACATTGCATGCCAACTGTGCAAATAACTTTTGGTCTCTAAAGGGTTAAATCAAAATAAATATTTTGTTGACTCTTGTGTTGCTCCTTCACGCAAACAAGGCCCAGGAGTCACAACAAATAACTTGTCAGGCAGAGCATTTTCAGATAGAGCTACAATTCATGCTGTTCAATTTGCAACAAAGTGCAAAAACACAAAATTAATCTGTTTGGCAGTTTCTGAAAAACAGCAAAAGAATTGTGTAATCAAGTCAAACATACTGGAATAAACATGGATGTGAGAGGGGCTTGGGAAGGGGGTGTATGGGGGGTGGGGCA
>JAUZTB010000072.1:20631876-20646880 GCA_034780895.1 Rhynchobatus australiae
CAGCTTTAGGTTAGGAAAAAGAAAAGTTGACCAGGGCTCCTGATTGCTATTAGCACAGTTCCAACTGACACCAACTAACAACAGGATTGGACTCATCTGTAATGTCCCCTGTGTCTGACAGCCTGCCAACACTCACTGACAAGGTTCATCCTTGAATGAAGCCAGCTGGGTGAAACACTGGAGAGTGATCAGCATCAACAAAACCAAATCCTAATGAGATTCTGTCCATAGGGAGGGAAGAGAATGGAGAAGAAAATTACCCCATTAAACTGATAACGCTGCAGAAAATTTTTGTTATTAACATGTTTTGCTCTTAAATCTACAGCCAATTTCTGACTGAACTTTATCATTTTCTATGATTTCAATACCACAGATGTTTCATTGAAAAGGCAATTAACTGAAGTCATTGGGCACAAAATTGACCATAACATTGGAAGGGGCCAGGAGTTGGTAACATTCAATAATGCCAGATTTCATAGGTTTTTCATTTGTACTCATTATGTGTTACTTTCCTTCCCACCCAATAAACATTGTTCAGAGGCGATTTACATATGTCTGTCCTATGGTTACCACTTTGCATTTATTTGTTGCAGTGGTTCAGGTTCTATTCTAGAAGCACCCATTAATGTTTTCTAACAATGTAATAATTAATTAGCTAACACAAAATGCAGATTCAAGATGAAGGAGTCTGAGCTAGCTTATTTCTAGTAACAGAACACCAAGAATACTTTAAATATTATATTCACATGTATCCAAATACCCCACTAATATTTCAGTGCTATTTAGAATACTTGACTATAAAACTTAAATTGTCCAGCATATCTGGTTACTAATGCTAGTGCAGGGAGACATTCTCCTGCAGTACTTGGCTAGTGTACAAGTCTAGACAGTTCCATCTCTGCTTGTCACTGGAATTGTTTAACAGTCGCTGTCTTTTATTAAAAGCTATACTAGAATATTCAAAGCTATTAAAAGACAAATCTCTAATTTTAAAGTGCTGTCTGAATACCAACAAATCTCTGTAAATTGTTCACAAAGAGCAACTTTCTAAAGCTGTGGAAATTATTCAAAACCATAGAACACAAGTAAAGTGGCTAAAAGAAAATGGTATGGCATTATTTCCTTCCACATTATGCATAACAAAAGAAAACAATTTTCGGAAGTGGAATGCAATTGGAGCCATTTCCAGACTGAATTAGGCTGCTCCGGAAATTCAGCTGGGCACATCCAGTTGCAATTCACCTCTGTGCATCTGACATGACTTCTGCAACATTTAACAAATAATGCTACTCTGATCTTTCTGCCTTTGGCCTCTTACACCTGTTCCAGCCAAGCTCTAATCTTTTGTCTCTGTACATTATATCCCTCAGGACTTGATTCAACAATTCCTGCTAACCAGGTCATCAACCAGTACTATTAATTCCAGTTATCCCTCTCCATATACGCTTCCTGACCTGAGAGTATTTTAACATTTTTGTTTAGATCAAATTTCATGTTTTATATCTCATTATTTCTCTGCTCTCATTCAGCTCCCTCTCTTCCTTCCTTTCATTTCCTTCACCACAACCTTTTTTTAGCTAGAACCACAACCACTTGTGACAGTCTCTTGGTTTCCACACTATATCACACATTCCTTTTGCTCTCTATCCCTTCCCTTCCTCTGCAACTTAAAGTGTTCTTGATTTCTAACTTTTTCTTGTTCTGATCATGCGTCATTGACTGGAAACATTTCTTTTCCGCAGATGACTGCCTCACCTGCTGAGCATTTTGAGCATTATCTGTTTTTATTTCAGATTTCCTGTATCTGCAATTATTGACTGTTGAAATATCATACCCCATGCAATACAAAAATCCGTCCACATTTTTTCCAGGGCTGCCAATGAGTATTCTGAGGACAAACAACTCCCATTAACTCCTACTGGTAAACCTTGGACAGATTTTGATGATGATTCTAGTTATAGAACACAGAACAGTACAGCACAGTATGGGCCCTTTGGCCCACAATGTTGTGCCAACGTATATGAACCTACTCCACGATCAGCCTAACCCTTCCCTCCTGCACAGCCTATATCCCTCCATTTTTCTTACATCCATGTGCCTATTTATGTGTCTTTTAAATGTTCCTATTGTATCAGCCTCTACCACCACCCCCGGCAGTGCGTTCCAGGCACCCACCACTCTCTGTAAAAACGTACTTCTGACATCTCCCCTTAAACTTTCCTCCACTCTCCTTAAACTGATGTCCTCTGGTATTGGCCTTTGCTGCCCTGGGGAAAAGGTGCTGGCTGTCCAATCCATCTATGCCCCTCATAATCTTATACATCTCTATCAAGTTGCCTCTCATCCTGCGTTGCTTCAAAGGGAGAAGTCCTAGCTCGCTCAACCTTTCCTCTTATGTTCTAAATGTAGTGCGGATGACCAAAAGCTTGGTCACAGAAGTGGGTTTCAACAGGCTGGTTCTGCCTTAGTAAACTGCCAGGAGGAGGAATGGGGTTGGTAGTGAAAGAATTGAATTTTTGGCCATTATTTTATTGAAGGAAACTGTTCCTCATGTTCGTTATGGATTTAAGTGACAGACAGTATTTCCATTGTCAAACTTCAGGCAACCCGTCATAGGTGGTAACAAGAAGGAGGCTGCTGGTTAAAAAATGTGGACTGAGTATTTACTTTAAAATATAGAAGAGAACGATGCAGTTCAGAAAGCAACAATTCTGAGTAAGGCACTACCACAGCAGTCATGGAATTCACTTTCCAGGAAAATTACTCCGTTCTTTCATATTTCAAAATCCAATCACTAAGAACAGTGTACTCTGCAGTTAATGTCACACAAAGGACCCAGAGAGGGGGAGGAGGATTACTCAATAGCTTATCTGTATACTGCTGTGGACAGACTGTCCTGTGAGCAGTGACTGTACTTTAAAGTGCATTCAATGGCTAAATGTCAAGAGACCACATTCAAGATCAAAGACATTCTACATCATGAAGCTAAGATTAAACATTCTACACTACATACCATCATTTCCCCATTTTGAAAGAAAACTATATCCACAAACACCTTAAAATTTTGCCGTTTGCAAATTTTCTGTGGCTCGGGGGGTGAAAGTTTTCCTTTAGCTTGCGTAATCAGAAGGGATCAAATGGGAATGCGGTACTGCTGACTTTTCCAAGTTATCAACAAGAGGAATTTCATTCGCTGTGTCCAAATCTATTATCGATACTTAGGAAACAACGTTAATGCAAAAAGCAGAATTAATTTCTACTAACCTCCTAATCAAATTAATATTATAGCTCAGAAATTCTTCAGTGTCTATATTGTGCAAAATCTTTGTGCAGTGCCCTGGTAGTAATATTCTATTCAATGAGGCCAAAAGACATCACACAAAATAAAAAGGCCTGCATGAATAAAACATAGTTCTTTTTCCATTTCTTAATTGTACCATTTCCATTACTTTTCCAAATAAAATTCTCTTGAACAATAAAAGAAATAAAATAAATTGCAACTTCTAATTTTAATGTTTGCATATTTACATTTAAACATCTTTTTCATTTCCTAAAATTCTACAGGCAGCTGAGGTTCTTAATCAGTACTGCACCCAAGCTTAAACCTTCCATTGGATCAGAGTTACGTTTCCAAGTCAGGCTCTCCTTGGATACTGCCTAATCTGGTGAACTTTTCTAACATTTGTTGCTTTTATTCAGATTTCCAACGTCTGCAGCATTTAGTATTATTTATAATAAAATATTTATCAATTGCATTTAACATTGAATGCCATCAGTATAAATTGAAGTAGTGATTGACACTATACTGAAAACATTTAGTATAAACCTAGATGCAGGAAGGTTACTAGATTAAAGGGTCAGAACTCTCTGGAGGTGAGGCAGTACCTTTCAAGGCTTAATAGAAAGAAATTTAGCAATCCTTCCAAGCTCATGAAATACTGAACATTCTGAACACTTCACAATGATGTCATTTATACTGGAGGTTCCATTTGCAAGAAAAAGTAACTTAGAAACCCTTTTGCTGGAAATAAAACTAATCAAGGGAGATTTCCTAACATGTCTAGACTGCAAACCATATGGCATGGAATCAGTCAGAATCATACAGTGCAATTAATTATTACGTTAATTTACTACATTTATCTTGGTTTGAATGTGACTGCAATATTTAAGTAGTACATGGTCTTTTTTGTGAAACATCTAAAACTTCTGAGATTTTAATGACAATGCTGGTAAGAACTGTTCAATACTTCAATAGGATATATGCCATTTATGTATTAAACAAAACTGATACAATTAAATTGGCTTCTTGCCCCATTTTAAATGCAGAATTAAGTTTGAATTGAGTTCTTCTTTCATATTTTTTCTTGAAAATAAAAGAACGCTATCTATCTGGAGGCAGCTTTCTTTTCCTTTCTTAACTTTTCAGTCCTTATTAGGTCAAACTGAGTGTAATGCGTTCATGGTGACAGACTATCATATTGCCAGCCTGTCTGAGAGGCATTGAGCAAACACAACCACTGTAACAGCCAACACTTGGCAATGCCCGAGGCAGGCAGGCAGGCAGGCAAACAGACATTCCGATATGAAACCTGCTTTGAATGTACAGCTGCTTTTGGCTGATCTGTAAACAGACCCTATAAAGGTTCGAAACCTGAACTCTGGTTGAAAGGAACAGGAAGGTGTCAGTCAATACTTTCTTTTTGTGGTGGTGGGGGCGGAAAGAAAAAGTTTAATACAGCCAACCCCATCTTGAAGTGGTGTAGTGATTCACACCCTTAAACACAGATCATATTTCTACCCATTTCAGTTCAGTTTCTTTCTTAATCTGGCACTTGAAATGTTTCTCACCATAGCAACCGACATAACAGTGGGTCCAGGCCAAAGTGTAGCTAGACAAATAGTGCTCATCTCCCAGTAGCAGATGATTTGGAATTTTTTTTTGAACAATATATAAAAGGAACTGCCCTGAGATTGCCAACTCATTGGGCTTGAAAAGAACTTTGTTCTTTTAATCCTGAAAGAACTCCCGCTGCATTGCAAAAATAACACAAACACTTTTTTGTAATACCTTCCCACACCTCCCCCAACCTCCCCCTTATCCAGTCAATATTAAAAAGGGGCATTGCTAACAGAAGTTTCCAGTGGCTAAGCCAAACATTCCTTTTGGGGGGAAAAAAAACACCCACACAAGAGTATTTAAAATGGGAATGCACTGCGATATTGCAAAGTCTCTTAAAAGCTGATCAAACTGAAATAATTCTAAGCCTGGTGTAAAAAGGGCCGTCTTCTGATACTTTGCACACAGTTTAAACTCTTCAAATGTACCATCAGTGAACAGATTATCAAAGGCTATAATGACCTTCCATCTCAAATTGGTGGGCCAGTTCCAAAGTATAAAGATTCAAAAACCTGGCTGTTTAACTCCACCCATCACACAACAAAGACAGTGGTGTCCCGTCCACCCTATCACAGGAGCCTCAGACATGCACAGCGACTTCCCATAATTGGTTGGTTGTCACTTTTGGAGATGAGTCAGTGATTAGCTGGCTCTGAGCCTTACATACAAAAGTAATGATTGGACAAAAACTATCCACATTCACAATCACAAGTCTACTTTTAATACTTGCCATAGAATCTCCTCATCAAAAGATGATATCCTTCTTGACTGTGGAAGTCTGTACTGATGGCATCTTCTGATAGGAATATATTCAGTCTGCAATAAAGTGGAGTCCTCATTGTCTTGTGCTGGCTGGACAGGCACCAAAAACTTTTGTTGCTGCACTCCACTGGTAAAGTCACCCATGACTGGCTGGGGACATAGCCCACACAGATCCAGGTTGGAAGCTGAAACTTGGAGAGCAGAAACTGCTTCCGACAACGTGACAGTGGTGGCAGTGGGAGCACCAACTTGTGACACCGGTAGCAGTGCCATGGACAGCATTGTCAGTGCAAGTCTGTGAACCAGCACCACAGCAGCATTGCATCGGAAGGCAAGACACGCAGTTACGTTCACATTTCCATTTTAATTGCCATTATTAAAAATAGATCATAAACGAATGAGTTCACAATATTCACATCTGCTTGATTCCCCACTCCCCCACCACCACAAACAATATTGTTTAAAATGACACGTTTGTGCACTTTGAAAACAAAGACAGAAGAATAATGGAGCTAATCCAGTTTCTAATTAAACAGTTGTACTCCACCAGGTTAATAAAGTCCTAGTGAAATGTAGGACTATAATACAGCTAGACCAATGTCCCAAAAAAAATCTCAAACAATCTGTGTTAAATAGATAGATGATCACATCCATTACATGAAATTCTGTTTTAAAACAGAAAATACATTAAAATGATATAGCTTCACTGAAACATTCCTTTGGCGTGGCTTCCATATACAGCAGTCAGCCATTCCAAGCCTATTTTATTAGCCTGGTCTTCTTGGGCTGGCTTTTAGCAGCACATCCGCTAAAGCCACTCCCTCCTTTTCTGTGGTGGGCGGGGAAGAGTTGGCTCATCTGTACAGGTGCAAAGCGGAGTGTCATCCAGAATCGCAACTTTAAAAAGTTCATGTTAAGATGGCTCCAGCTAACTTGCCTACTGTAATTTCAAATCACCACGTTGACCACTGTATCCAAACTGACACTATTATGTTGGAGTTGAGAGGAAACAAGACAAATTTGGTGAGATAGATAATTAAACTTTCTAGCAAGGAACAGGGTTTTTGTTTTGCCCATGAGCAAACTGGAAGCTTTTCAAATAGCTGGTTGATGTGTTGCCCTGATTAAAGTTTGTTTTCCATTGAAAATATTTCTATATCCAAGATATTTCCTCCTGGAATTTTAATGAAAAATCATTTTATTTTGGGTTGATTACAAGAGTATACTGCATATTACATAATGGCTTTAAGTAGAAATGGTTAGGTAATATGATAGGTAGTAGGGAGTCTCGTCTGTTTACTACAAAGCACCAGACACAAGAGATAACAAAATGTGCCTGTGTGCATTTCACAGTACAAGATGTTTGAAAATCAAAGGAGACAAACTAATTTGGATGTGGAATGATCTCAGTCCTACTAGACCCACACCGACAAAGGTAGACTGCACCAATTGCAGAGTTGCTTTGTGACTTGTGACGGGCCTGGTTGACCTATAATTGGCAGAGAGCGTGACCCAAGCAGATCCAGGTCAAGAGCAGAAAGTAGGATAGCAGAAGTCACTTTCAATAATAGTGGTAGCAATAGCATTGGCAGAGATTCAGCCTGCAGCATTGGCACTAATGTAGTCTGAAGCACTTTTAGCATCAGGGCTATGAACCAAGGTCACAGCAGGATGCCAGATGCCGAACTTTAAACTGCAAACCAGGAAGACAGGAATCAACTGCTGCCAGAAGACTCAGTGAAAGTGACCCTACAGTCTGACAGAGATGCACTGGTCTCCCAGCAAAATGAACTATCCCATAACCAGGTTGAGGAGAATTGCTCAAGTGAGATGAGACAATGCAAAGGTCCATTAGGAGGACACTGTGCAATGGCACTTCCACCTAACCACAAATTCAGAGGCTCCAGGGTGTAAAAGTTAACAAAAAAAGATTGCCGTATGACTGGAAATGTGTTGACTAGAGTATTGCTTGTTGTTGCAAAATTTGCATATATGAATTTTCAATGAAATAAAGTATTTAATTTTGTAAATAATAAAAAGTGCTCATTAAATGTAATTTCTCTTCCATGCCAAGATATTTTTTAAGATCACAGTAGGTATTCTGCCAGCCTGCAACAGGCTGGGAAAACTGTTACAAACTGTCCACTTGATGGATGGCTTTCCCAGGCAGAGGCTTGGAACCTCAAAGCACCTCGGGCCAGATCGTGAACAGGAGGTGGTACAATGCAGCCAACTTACTCCATTTCATGCAATGCTTTGGAATCACTGTAAGCTGAACCTGTGCTTGACCACTGTCCAAAGAGGTACAGGGTTCAGCAGGGGTCACTGAACAGCTATCAAGAATGTTCAGTTCTTCCAGTGATTCCAGCACCATTGCAACTGCCAACTCAGCACGTTCCAGTATTTCCTTTCTCTTGCGTTCTCATTCATTTCCTTATTAAATTTCTTCTGGACCGATCAGCTATGATTATCACGCCTTCACCGCCCTACCTCAGCACCACTTGTGTCTGTTACTCTTCCTGTCTCTGCCTCGTCACATAACCATTTTTCTCTTCACTGCTCCCTTTCTCTGCAGCTTAAAACATCTTTGATTACTAATGTTCTGTTTCTTATGAAAGGTTGTCAACCTGGAAAGTTAATTCTGCTTCTCTCTTCACAAATGTTGAGTATTCCCAGCATTTTTTGTTTTTACCTTTTGGACCTTTTTAATGTGTAGGGAGTCTAATAAATCAACCACCTCATGAAAAAACTTCTTACTAGCTCAGCTGTCAATGTCGCACTCCCCCCTAACCACCTACTCACATGCTTACCTTGTACACCACCACTTCATAAATGTTTGAACAGCAGCATTTTTAAAGGAACATACTTGGTTACAGAAATCATTTAATGCATCTGCCCTGGATTCTTTATAAACTCCAAGAGGCACATCTAAGAGCTTTTAAATATTTTATAAGCAACACAACAGAGTACATCAGTTCTTTGCACTGTAGACATATGGAAGGATTACTACTGTTAAAATTTTTATGCTGCTTTTGGTAAGATTTATCTCTTCCAGCTCGTACAATCCAAACAACTTCACAGAATAAGCTTTGTGCTTTTATGAAGGGAGTCTTGCCAACATTTAAAAATCAAACAGGTGAAAGAATTTGCTGCATTGATGCAATTGGAAATACTTTTAGTTTTTTTTAAAACAGCACACGTTGATGGTGTCATCAGGGAAATTGCCTTGTACAACATAAAGAACCCTAATGGTGTGGGGTAACTAGACAGTATTAAAAGACACACCAGGACAATAATATCACCACATCTGACATAATTGAAAATACCAAGGCAAAAAGTGAGTTAAGCACATAAAACAATATCCAAGTTTAATTCTCTCTAACTTCAATTTCTTCTACATGTATCGTTTAGTTTTGTATCACAGGAATAGCTGAATGAAATTACAGTTCCATCATTGTCATTCCTTTAGAGAAAGGGAAGAAAATTAATAAATCTTTTAATTAGCCATTTTAGTAATTGCCCATACTTTTAATTCCACATGGCTCAGGAAGCTAGCAAAACCATTTCACACTGAAAAGCTACTTGGTTTGCTTGCTTTAAGGACAAAAATCACAGTAAGTTTTATGTTTATTATGACATACATGCAAAGACATTTACTTTTGTTGTATATGTTTTCCTAAGGGTCACGTGTTTCAACTGGCAGATTTGCTTTTGGTAAAAGGGAAAGAAACCCCAAGAATTGAGATACTGAAAAGTTAAGAAAACTCAAAATTGGCTCAATCAAATCAGTTTTAGAAGTGTCAGGAGGGATCTTGGGGTGTGAAACTGCATCTGTGGTATGCCTGCACTTTTATAGGTGGAAAATTGGCAAGTGTGTTAATGAGGGCAAACTGAATGTCTCTAAATACATGTAATTTGCAGATCATTACATCAATCAGAGAGCATTGCCGGAGCTGCCATTTTGGAACTCAAAGCTGCATCAAATGCTCTTCTTTAAATAAGTCACTGAGACTCTCTATTCATTATTTTTCATTATTCCTTGTCACAAACAAGCAGGCAGAGCAAACATGACTCTGAGAGGACTGCAGGCTTCAGCAAGATGCTGGAATGCCACTACCTGCAGCCACATCCATCACAGGTAACGCCTGTCAACTCCACTCTCTGCTGGGAATGAAAGGAATTCCAGTGCCTCAATATTCAGCTGGCAGTGAATTGTGCCCGTCAACGCCCAGTAAAGCACCACCAGTCACAACGTCTTCATTCTGTGGCAGCTGCATTCCAGCCTCCACAGCAAACTAAGTGGCGACAACTGGGTGACAAAGGCCCCTGAAGCACAAATATGTAGCCTGCAGAAAAGAAGAGCAACATGTATGTTGACAGCAGAGTAAGCATGAGATATGTGGAGCATATGATTGTGGAACATTAGTCCTGATAGGGAGTGTGACAAAGATGCAATAAACTGAGCAGTGCAGAGAGTGGACGTGCAGGTGGTACAATATGACATTTGATGGTGCTTTCACTGGCCTTGGTCATTCTAGTAAAGTCACTGAACCTCCTACATCACTGTATTCAGACTCTCAGGGCTCAACTGACCCACGCCCAAACTTACCAGAGCCATCTGCTCTTTCTGCCTTCTGAACACAAGTGAGGAGAATCTCCTCGCTCTCTGCAGCCACCATATACCACTCCTCCTTGCCAATCCCTCCACCACGGCCTCAGCATTACAAATACACTTCATTCTTAAAATATAGTTATATTATGCAGAATATTGCATTGCCTCAATTCACTGCAACAAGCACATCATTACATTTGCTTACAACAGATACACTATGTCAAGACAGCACTTCCAGCTGAAACATTCCAACAGCAATACATTTAACAGGTTATTTAACAAATTAACAGATTACACTGGAGCCCCACCCCTCAGGTGTGCAGTGGCGGGAGGACTCTACATTCTCGTCTTTCCCCGCCAAGCCTTAGCAGCAGCTGCACCAAGCATCAGTCCCTCTCAAGTTCTATCATTCTGGAGTTTCCTGGGTCAGGTTCAGTTGTAGAATGCCTGCCAGCACCTGCTCCAGTTACAAAGCCTTATCCCTTTAAGCTGTTCTGGCTAGCTTTAAGCAATGCAGATTGACCGTAACTGCTCCCAGCCATCACAGTATAGTTCCCCTGACAATGAACATCATGCTCAGTGTTGGCTGGACACTACAGCATTATAATTAGCAGGCAGCACATTATTGGTTTGCCACCTGCATTACAATGAATGGGCAGGAGTTAATTGCACTGTGATTCCTGTGCCCAATTTCAGGGTTATCAAAGTACCCCCCACCCCCGAGTAAAAACATATCACCCTGTCACAGGAAATTTTACTCATGCAGCTTTATTTTAAAGTAATAATATCTAAACTAATGCAAGCCACCCTAGTTCTGTCTGACCAAAGTCCTTTCATAGTCCTTAACCCATATCTCCATTTGATGCAATCTAGTAATTAAGGAGTTAAAATCACCCCCAGGTCATCATCCCCTCATCTTCTGCTTCAAGAGTGCAAGTTTTCCTTTCATGGAATGAAAACAATGACTCTGTGAAACAAAAGACACAGCCCAAGAACAGCTGGCATCCAGGCAGCTTGGAGAATATAAAAAAGACAGCTTAAAATAAATCCTTTGGCCTATGCCATGACAGAGGCTGTTTTGTCTGCTTGGATTGTACCTTGTCTGTAGTTTTTTTGAGGCAATCTTGGAAGAAGAAGAAATGGTGTTTATTTTTGTCCATCCTCTCTGTTAGAGTCCTAAATGTTGATATGTTGCAGATCCAAACGTGCTCAAACTTAGTACAGCCCCAGTGGGGATACAGCAGTTGAAACAAAAGCAAGGCATGATTCACATCCTAACAAGTCATTGGGAAGAGGAAAAGAGAAGCAATGAGAGAAAGTGAAAGTACTGAGAGCAAAGAACAAAGACAAGCCCAGAAATGGGATGTTGTTCAGACACTTCAAATCTGCAGCACCAAACAATATCTTGTTCAAATTGGAGGAAAAGTCAGAAATGTCCACATTGGCCGACTGACTGCTATGAAAGATGTGCCAGAACATATTGGAGAAATATGTGGTGACAGTTTATTCCAAAAATAGATAGAAAACCAACCACTGAAGAGGAGACATGGATTAACAGAGTCGAGTTGGAAAGCAGCATGGTCTGTGGATCAGGAAACAACAACAACGCCAGAAACCCAAACAAAGCTATGATGGTCCAAGAAAGTCAATCGGCTGAACCTATGGTTGTCTGAAATATCCTTTCAAAGAGGGAAAGCAGTGTGGTAAAGCTACATGTAAGTATCTAAATGATTCATACAGGCACATTATGTAATGATGTAAGTGTACATATGACACAAGTTCCCATGATATTGCTGTTAGCCCTTAATAAAGAGTTAATACATGTTCTTAAGCTCCAGGTGTCTCATACAATTTATTTAAAGCAGCACTCATCAACTCTGCAATTGTTGCACACAAACTAACAAACTACATTAATAAACCTACATATTCACGGAATTAATAATACTTATATTCACCAGGTAGAGAATAGGAAAGTTAGAGAGTATACCTCAGTGCTAAGATTTGACAAAACATTGAGAGCACGATGCTCAGTATATTACCCAAAACCCTTAAAAATGCTAATACTTAAAAAACTACTCTGCTAGCCAACCTTTTTCCAGTAATATAGGGCTACTGTGAAATTAATTGTCATAGCAGTTACCTGACAGTGAACAAGATTAGAAGATATTATCGTCCTTTTACTTGGTCAGATTTCTAGGGCAGTGTGACACTGAAGCACTGCTACACTGATCAGCTGCATAACTGCAATGTATCCCCGTGAAAAAAAAGTGACAAGTGTCTCACTTCACCAACACCAATACTGATCATTACCTCTGAGTAGAGTGTGAAGTCAATTCAGGACCTACTTTTGCACATTTGTCTTGGTACTGTGCAATTAACAAAACATGTACAAGAAGGACTACTGCAATTCTTCCCCACTATTGGTAACTGCTTTGATTGTGACAGTAGTATATTGAACATTGAAAATACAGCATTAACCAGATATAAACTATTTTCAATTTCAAAAGAAAGTTAATTTAACAGTTCTCTTTTATCAATCTGCTTTAAAGCACTGGAACTATTTTTATATTTTCTGGTGGGGGGAGAACCTTCAAATGCTGTCCAATTTGTAATAAGGCCAACCCCAGCACACTCCCTTTTACATAATCCATGTCGGACAAAATCTATAATGGGATAGATTCCAAAAGATTTTCAACTAATCGCTAAAAGCATTAATGAATGGCCACATAATTTGAATAAATCCATTCACAGACAAATACAAGCACAAAGGTCACAATTCCACATTGAGCTAGCTCTCTAGAATACTGTAGCTACCTCCATTTAACAGGCTAACCTCTCACAACACAGTCTCAAAGGGGCCACCACAGATTGACTCAATGGCTGGGCTACATATTGAGATAAAAGGCATGTATAGTCCATAGTGTCTGGTTATGGATAACACTAAGTATGAAAAATTTACATTTGCTCTGAGCCACGGTAGATGAGACTTTCCGAGTAGCAGAAAATCTCAGCAGTTAGATGTTTTGTAATTGTTCAAATGACTCTGAACGATCTCTTTGCTTTTCCCAGCTTCACTACCATCAAATATGTTGGAAATGCAGGATGTACTAAAACTAAAGGTTGACCTTTTAACCTACTGTAAATCTCTTTAAACCAAGCTTTTGGCATGGTGCTGCAAATCACTATCTGATGCTCAATGGAGGCTTTATGCAGGACATGTCCATGTAGATCAAACAAATGCAATGAGTTTTACACTGTTGATGCAGGTTGGCCGGATCCAAATATTCAAAAACATAATATTTAATATTGTCCAGTAAAACATACATGTCACATCCCCAATGCATGAGAGATTAAAATCAAGCTAATGAACCCACCAATCAATATTTAACCAGACAGTTGCCTCAAAATTGGGTTTCACTTATTTTTGGCGCACTATGTCACTATTAGACATAGCATTAACTCCTAACCATTTCTACTAGCCTGAGAGGTCTGAATCAGCACTACAGTGGTTTACTTCCTGAACGGTGTACCAAAGGGAACCTGCACTTTTGCAAATGGGAGCCACAGGAACTGCTGCCATTGCCACTTCCTTGCTGAACTATGTATTGGGAAAGTTGGTAAACATCAAAAGGGCCAAATTTGCCAAAGCAGTCACAGCCAATCTCCAATAAAGGGGAGGGAACACAGTGATTATCAGTATGTCTACTGATATGTATCAGTGTCAGCATGCAAGACTGACTGCCTTGCTTGCTGCAGCAAGGTGCAGAAAGATCAGTCAGGTCAACATCCCACTGTGATGCATTGAGGTGCATAAAGCTAAAAGGCTGTGAACAAAGAGAGGAAGGGGAAAATGATTGCGGAAATATTTTGACAAGTGAAAGACATGTCTAGTAGATGCTTTGATCAACAAAACAACATCAGAATGAATTTCCCTTAATTCTCATCTGATTGAGAATTTCAGCACAACATGCTCCTTGTCTTTTCATGTCTGTTCCATGACAATTGTCACTTGAGTTCCCATTCACGTCGGCAAGGATGGAAATGAGCGCTACATAAACACTGATGACATTAGATGCACATCTGACGCCAGGAAAACACTGGCTGTGCTCAAATGAAATACCTGCTCAATTTACTAACAAGTGCAATTTCACCCAGACCGAGTTAAATCACAATGATGCAAGATTCCCACATTAAAAAGGGTGCTAAATTCATCCAATTTCTAAACCAGTCTCTTTAACAGTGGTTTGTTTTTACAAAAATGACTAAAAAGGAAGTATACTTGCCTAAAATTTCAACCCCAGTCAGTTTCTGTGAAAATGCAATAACTCACATCAGTGTGCTTTTTTTTTGTAAAGTCTGAAGTCGGGTTGGGGTCTAAATAGCCAACATATTTAATATATTTTCTCACAAATTATGAGATCGTTCAGCCCATCGTCTATGTCAGTTCTTGGAGCAATCCCATTCCACCACTTGCACGAAAGACTGTCATCCAAGCCCCCCACCCACTGTAACTGCGACCTGCATCGCCCCGTTGCCAGTCACTACAGCTCCCCCTCCCACACTATCACCGACACGGTCTCCTCCACTGCCAGGAGAATTCCAAGCACAAACTGGAGGAATAGCTCCTCATTTGAGAAATGTTGAGAGGGATAGATACACAGCCACCACCTCTTTCCCAGGGCACCAATGCTCAAGACAAGTGGTCATGGATTTAAAATAATGGGGGGGATGTT
>JAUZTB010000072.1:20669971-20680379 GCA_034780895.1 Rhynchobatus australiae
CCCTTAGACAATTTTTTTCATGTGATTCCCTGCCCTTCAGGGTAGAAATTTTAGCGGGGGGGGGGGGCGCGGGGAAATGGGCAGAACCACCAATAAATCATAATTCAATAACACATCTTTTTTTCTATTAATTTTGGTATTTCCTAACAACATAACAAGCCTGTTCAGCCCATCAAATCAATGCCAGCTCACATACAAATTTGACTCCCCATGAATTTTATCTGTAACCTATTCTCCCCACATTCCCATCAAGTCATCCCAGATGCTACCACTCATCAACCCACTCAGGGCAATTTATAGTAGTCAATTAACCTACCATTCCACCATTAATTATTAAGATAAAATTACCCCACTGTGTTTGGAAAGCCCCAGTGGTGTCAGAAGCAGAGATGGCACAGATCTGACAAGTCTCTAATTTTCAACAGGATTTTGTTTTAAACTTCACAGCAGAGAGAGGTGAATATGGAAAGCCTTCAACATGGAGACTTGGCAGAACAGAACACCTGTCCATTATAAAACCCAGGTGATTTTTATCACACAGGTACCATACTGGGCAGGCATTAAGAAAGAGAACTATTGCAGAATATTTTAATAATTTCATTAGATGCCCAATGCCATCAAAAGTTAGTTACAGTGCTAAGGGAGGACCACAGTTTTCTCCATCTTGGTGAATCAATCATACAAGCCACGCATAAACCAGGATTCTACTTGTGGCGCTACAGCGCTAGGTTGAAAATGAAAAAGAAAAAAGATTAATTCCACATCCAGTTCTGCAAAGAAGGTGATGGTATGGATGTTGGAACAAATGACTAAACAGCCCACCAGCTTAATGGTGAGCACAATAACTATGATTGGGGCATATTCTTCATACGTGAAGAATGTAAATTTGCATGAGAGGCTGGTATTTCAATGGCACCTTAGAAATATGGTATTTCCTTCTTATAGGGCAATGGGAAGAAGTGGAAGAATGATACTTAAAGGAAAAAGATCAAGTAAAAGCATTCCTTGAAATAATAATAATAATAATGAGAATTAAACAGTGAACCAATTATCCCCATTATCCTAAATTTTCTTGAGGTTAATACCTTCACACTCACTGATGTTCCATGAGCTTTTGATTCCACATTCCAATACAATGCACGACTGGAAGAAACATCTTAAGCAGAGGTGCCACCCATTTGATATCACTATTTCAGTCAAACCATGACAAGTAGAGAATGCAATTCACAATCCATAGATCCCACGAAAAACATCACTAAAAGGAGACCTTCAAAAGTTTGCATGGGAGAATCATTACGCAAAATGCCTGCCCCAAGGCCATCTTTTACTAGCAGCTCGAAAGCATTGAACTGGGGATTCAGACTTCGCCAAACTACACTGCTCACATTTATGATTCCAAGACAGTCCAGAAAAGTAAACATTCTCTACAAGGCATTTACCCAAAATTTTCCTTTCTCCCTGCAAGGAAGTACATTCATTGCCAACCCACCAGCACATCAAAATCCAAACCTGCTCTCTGAGAAATCCTCAGCATTAATTCAGCCACTGTTATCTTCTGTAGGCTTATCCATTAACACTGCAATAACACTAAACATAAATGTATTATCAGAGAAGGAAACACAAAGACTTTACTGATCAAAATTAAAAGCAGTATAGCACACATTGTTATATCATTATAAATCACTATGTTGCTGTTAGAACAGTAGAGCAACTCCATTTTGCAATTGAAATCTAATGCAGTTAATTGGATCGAATTGAGACTCCAATAATGTTTACTATGTAGTGGATTTTATTGTACATAGATGACTGATTGTTATTTAAAAACAGAATACTTAGATCCAGGGAAAGGTTTTTTTTTACTGTCAGCGGCAGATATAAAAGCCCCCCACTAAGGGTTTTAACCTCTCAATGGAAAGGATAATCAGGACTGGCAGAGAGAGACAATGGCATCCCTCTGTACACAGAGCCAGGCGTAGAGTTGATCCCCCTCACAGCATGTGGAGGCAGAGAGGCGGGTCGTAAGGGAAAGGAGGAGAAGCAGTTTTACAGCATTGCATTCCAGCCCTCCTGCCTGGTCCTATCTCCAAATTGGACAGGCTGAACTTTTGACCCTTCAACAGACACACAAGCAGAAAAAAGTATGGCCATAACACTGTCTGCTTCAAGGCATGGCCTCATTTCAACAGTCTGGACCATGTCTTCCTTCCCCGCCTCCTCCCCCCTCAAAAAAAAAGAAACTTTGACCATTACCTGTTTTATGACCACCAGATGGTAAAGTCCCTAGTGACTGTGGACTTTCTAACTTCTGAATCCGACCTAATGACCCCATAGGGTAACTAGCAGTACATTATCAGTTCTCCGATGGGAAAAACAAACCCAGCACATAGCCACAAACACTATGAAGATTTTCCCCCGTTTTAAACATAAAAACACAATATTCCACATGCTCAATTATCAGAATGATGGATGGATTTTTAATTAATGTTGCTTTATATTTTATTTTCTGCACTGCATATGTTGTGAATCACAATTTTCCTTCACTAAAATAAAAATCTTTCAACCATACATTGCTTTCATTAAATTATGACAGTTTAAAAAAATCTACTAAAAGTAGCTAGTGACCCTACTACACTTACCATGTATTTATTAGGAAAAGAGACAGAAGCAAAATCGAACCATCTTAAAATAATCCTCTCCAAATCCCAATACACCCAGAATTCAATGTCTGAACCAAAGCAGAAAATAATTCTAAACCTGCCTATTAAACTTTTACAGGCAACTTTATAACTTCACAGCCAACCCCAAAGAAGCACAAAAGAAAATCCAAATATCTGCCCCCCAGCTGTGAAGGGAGAAGAAATTAAAGAAAGTCACCATGCAGCTGTAAAAATCCTGTCTGGCCCCTTTTTTATAATTCGTTCAAGCTTTAATTGCCATCTTGAAAAGTGATCATCAGGAATGGTTAGCTTTAATTGCCCTGAATGCCCCTTAATGATTACAGTCACAGTGTTTTCGTGATGACCAGAAAGCAGAGAATTTAACATGACTGGGGTAGGGGGGGGGAAGAGGAGGGGATTGGGAGTTGGTTGGCAGATGACTGCTGCAAAACTCTTAGACTGTACTAAAAGTAGGGTCATCAAGGGGACGAAACTGGTTTTAAATCCACAGCTATTTGCATTGTATGCCGCTGTTAGGAATCTTTCTTGTACTAACATGCCTTATACTTAATGTTCTCTGCTAATCTAACTCTGAAGTAGGCAAAGCCTGTACACTTATTTCTGTTAAAAGGTATGTTTTATTCAAAAACATTCCAGCTATGTCTATAAACTAACAACTCTGGTGTCTGTAATGACAATCTAAAGTTGTTTACACTTTCAAAAAAAGTCTTTTTTACACAGGTCAGTGTTAAACTTGAACTTGTAAATGCAAGTTGTCAAAACATTTTTTGTTACATTCATTACTGGACCTCTCATCTACTTCCTTTCTCTTTCCCAATGATATGTCTGATCATTATATCACAATTTGAATGTGACAAAAGTAACAGACAAGACACTGTCAGGACTAGCATAGGACAAATAACATATCTGCTGAATATTTTTCTTTTACTTTATCCTAAATGGAAGCAAAATAGAATTAAATGGAGGGAGATCTGGCTAACAGCCCCTGTAGTATCCCTATATCAAAGGGACCCAACAGCTAAATTCCCTAGGTTTTTCATAAAACCGCCACAAAATCTGAATGTGTTATCTTTCATTCTTCACCAGTTCCCTCCCCCACTTTGCTCCACCACTTCTACAAAGGCTTCCATCAGGGTCACTATAAATCCGCCTTAAGCCCAGCAGTAAATTCTTCACTCAAATGGTTTTCTGCCATTTTACTCTTCACATCTGGTAAACAGAAGAGTTTCTACATCCTCTTGTTTATCTCCCAAAACAATCAACATCCTACATTTTAAAAAAGAATCAATAAAGGCAAACTTTAAAAATTAACTGTTCAATAAATACTTTATCAAAATACCTAACATGAAAACAATTAATTGGCGAGAATTTTATTTCAGAACACATTCCTCTCTGAGTTTTCCCCTTGGTGTTTGAGAGCTGCTGACGGCACAGGAGATCTGCAACATTCCTTTTGCACCTTGCCCAACTTTCTAGTGAGGTTCCTAAAGTGACCTACAGTGGGGCTGTGTAAAAGGCAGGGCTATGTTAAGTGAGCTAAAAGAGACACAAGAGACTGCTGATGCTGTAATCTGGAGCAAAAAATGGCTGGAGGAATTCAGTGGGTCAGCAACGGTGGAGGTACAGGGATAGTCGATGTGTCGGGTCAAGACTCTGCATCGGCCTGAGTTCCTCCAGCACTTTATTTTTGCTTAAGTGAGCAAAAGATAGCCTTCGCCAATGCTTAGAGCTGGGATAAAAAGAGAAAATGCTGAAGATTCTCAGCAGGTTAGGCCACACCAGTGGAAAGAGAAGCAAACACCTTTTAGCTTTTCAATTTGAAACTGAGGATTAAGAGTCATAGGTGGTGAGAAAGAGCCTGATGTTATCCTGCAGTCACAGAAGCCAGCTGCAGTCTACTCTCTTTGTCACCTCATGGCACCAGCTGAGATCAGTTACTCAGTTAGGGCACATAAAAACTTTAGAGGGGTGTTGAGTGGTTTATTTTTCACCCAAGGAATGGTAGAGACAGAACCCATCAAACATCAACATATACCTACCTGTACAAGAGCAGAGAAGTGAGATTAGCTTAAACAGCTCATTTTTGGTTGACATGAACACAATGGGCCCCTTCTGTGCCATAAATGATTCTACAATCGGGTAACTCAGCACACAACAGCAATCGAACCTAGGATAATCTGCTCTGGGTGCATCTGGACCAAACAATTGAGCATATTACCATTTAGCAACTGGTGAACCAACCAGTTTTATTTTCCACACCTGGATATAGTTTTAAACTTAAAGCTCCAACAAGACTATAGCACTCTGCCAATAAATACAAAATATGCTGCATTTCCCAACAAAACATTAATTGCTCCTGATGCAAGACCAGTGTCAATTAGGTGCTTTGAAAACGACGTCTCCCTTGGTTAAATTGGTCAGTTTGTAACAGACTTTCGTGCAGCCATCAAAATAATCTGCTGAGACTGGGATTAAGAGGTAAGAGTGCTATGTACGTAAAGGTTTGCACATGCCTTGTGCTGTGCTGTTTGTGAAAACTGAGCAAGCATTTGTTACCTAGCCACAAGGCAATGGACAACATCAAGAATTTTAACCTAGTCCAAATGCTGTATTGGACCATGTACTCCTAATACCATCAATTAGACATAAAATTATTTTTTATTTGTTGATTGACTCTCCAAAGAAGATCAACTGTTGTTTTTCAAAATCAATTTATCAAGTTGTGAATCAAAACTTTTCTGACTTTGCAGAGTTATTCAGTATGTATCTTTCTGTTCAGTGTCAGCTTTTTTAATGTCAGAAAAAAATCCTTAGCAGTTGACACAAGAATGGGTTAGGACCTTGTGAATATCACTTACAGAAGCTGTAAAAAATAGAAAACTTAGCAGCCTTGCTCAGTGCAAATTGAACATAAAGATGTGCACTGTTGTATCATAAAGGACTTCAATTTCATGTCTTAATAGAAAATCAATTTAGAACACAGCACATGAATCTGTACTTTGTACCATCCATGGCTAATTTTGCAAGCATTATGTATAGCTCAGTTTTTAGAATCTTTGAGTTCCTTCTGCCCACCATATTTGCCTCGAACATCAAACACACATCTACTTCTTCCTATTTTTCCTCTTGCATTCCCATCAATTAACTCCCCACCCTAATTCTCCTGCCACCTGCCTACAATAGGGGCAATTAGTCCATCAACCAAGTCTTTGGCACAGAGGAGAAAATTGGAACTCACAGGAAACCCAGAGTCACAGGGAGAACATTCAAACTCCACACAGACAGCAACCAAGGTTAGGATCGAGTCAAGAAGTTAGGCCGCACTTGGGAACATTGCAGGTAGATCTGGTCACCCCATTACTAGAAGGATGTGGAGGCTTTGGAGAGGGTTCAGAAGAGGATTACCAGGATGCTGCTTGGATAAGGGGGTAATAGCAAAAAGGAGAGGTTGGATAAACTTGGATTGTTTTCTCTAGAGCAGCAAAGGCTGAGGGGAGACCTGATAGAAATTTATAATAATTGTGAGAGGCAGAGATAGGGTAGACAACCAGAATCAAAATGTCAAATACTAGAGGGCATAGCTTTAAGGTGAGAGGGGTATGCAGGTGCCTGGAACGCACTGCCAGGGATAGTAGTGGAGGCAGAGATGATAGTGGCGTACAAGAGGCTTTTAGATAGGCACATGAATATGCAGGGAATGAGGGATTTGGATTATGTGCAGGCAGAAGGGATTAGTTTAATTTGGCATCACAGATATTGTGGGCCGAAGGGCCTGTTCCTGTGCTGTACTGTTCAATTTTCTTGAACCTGGGTCTCTGCAGCTATGAGCGCTAAAATTATAGTTTACATAAACACATGCCAATTCTTTAGCTGAATCTAAATGAATGTAACACTTTGGATTTCTAAGATTTGGATGACAAGAGCAAATCTTCATCAAATGGCTGCTTACCAGGAGTTAGTAAAAGGTATAAGATGTATTATTTTGAATATTAAAAAATACTAAAAAGAACAATTTAATTACATAACTATGTCTTTCCAAGAAATTGTAACGACAAACAATATGCTGTGTAACAGACTAAACGCAGTATTTCGATAAAATCATCATGCTTGCTAACCAGTAACGAGCTGTAAAATTACCATTGTACAATAAATCTCAATTTTAATTGAATTGTGTTATTTTCCAACTAAAAAACAAACTGAAGTTTAAAATAATCAATTGCTTATTTAATAGCTTTTAACTTCAAATCAAGAGAAAACCATGTGAATTAGATTCTTTAAAGAATTTTTAAAATATAGCTTTAACAAAAAGGATACTGTCCCATCTTGAATTTGGCAGCATTAAATTTGAACAGTGGTTTGGCAAACGAAAGAACTACAGATAACACTGCCAAAACACTAAGTTATTGGTGGAAATAGTATACTTCTTTCTTTAACAAAATGCTTTTACAAAAGCAAGTCTGTCTTCCTTTCTGCACTATACGTGCATGTGGACCCCAACTTCCCCTTCCCCGTTTCAGTAAACTTACAGTGCTTCATTCAAGTGAACCAATCTTTATAGGCACATTTCAAGAAAGTAGCCTAGAAATTGCCACATGCCAGTTTTTTATCATTAAGACAGCGTCGTGGGTCACCCTGGCACTGGGTTTATGAAAGCAGCATTAAAAAAAATGGCAATTATTAAATTCACAGAGCAGCTTTGTCAAGTTCCCCTGTGCAACACTATACTGAAAGTGACATTGTGAATTTCAGCAGAACATTCTCTACTGATGCATTGCAAATCCTCACAGGTGCCAGCATATAGGCCAGCAAGTGCAATCTTAAAGTGACATACCACAATACAACTAACACTCTTCCAGCTTCAGGATAGAGTTGCCACAGAATAAATGGATGCTGCAACAATGAGGGACCGGGGGGGGGGGGAGGTGCGGGAGGGTTGGGGCGAAGGACTGCGTGGACAGGCTGGTGAGGACCAGGTTCCACAGAGGCGTTCGTTTTGCATGAGGCTACAGACACCCTCCAATGCTTTTGCTTGGCACTTGCCGATAGTGGTCTGGGAGGTCCCCGTAAGGATGAGTGCAGTCTGTGAATGCCGATTCTAAGTGTTGAACTCTATGCCTATTCAAGAAGCCTAAGTATAAGTTTAAGGAAGGTAAACAATATCTCCAACTGTCTGTGCAACAAATACAAAATAATTTAAGGGGTAAGAATTACAGATTATGAAGAAATAAAACTGTCAAGGTATTCCCAAGCTGTTACGAGCAACACACGTTATCAATTAGGAATCCGCCAGCATTGCAATAAAATAGCTCCTCAATAGTAGACCATCATTAAAAACATTTTTCCTATTACTTTTAGCTACACTGCCTCATGCTCACTGTAGTTCATTCCACAATGGGTTAATGCTTCCTCATGCAGTTTCAGTAAAATGTTAGAATGATTGCTGATTTCATTGGTCATTAATTTAGTGTCATTTAAGTGTATTCTGTACTTACCTTTTGTTAAATTCATATTGCTAACAGGCTATCATTTCAAGACTATTATTATTGAATACCCATCAATTTCAAAATCCTGATTACAACTTAGTATACCAATTCTACAGTAAAATGCACGCAAGTTATAAACTGATCATCTAAATGAAAATATTTTACTTTGACACTGGATTTTCCCGCTTTTGGAGTGTTGAGCACATACATTGTACAGTGCTAATGCTTATTCTGGTCTCCTGAAAAAAAACCACAACATTCAGCAACAGTGCATTTAGCACACAGATTCGCAGCTGCTGCATCACTGCCAGACTCACTGCGAAGCACTTAAAAAGAACTCTCCACATGGCAGACACAGAAAGGGCTTCCAGGGAAGTGAGTAGTTTGGGGATCGGGGGGGGGACACTGAATTCTCCAGTGTGTCTGGGACCTCCTCTCCCAACACTCCACGAGATACTGTCCCAAGGGACATGATGCCTCTGCGAGCTGAATAAGGAGGCAGTGATCACAGCTCCAGTGAATTCTTTAACACAATGCTGACTGTTGAAAAGTGAAACTGGAAAACGGTGTGTGCCAGACTTCGATGTGACAATGCAGACCCTTTAACTTCCATCTCATTCCAGTGTTCCTATTTTTTTGTGTGAGTGAACAGTGAAGTCGTAGGTTTCCCCCCAAAAATTCAATTTCTGCCAGCAGCAGAGGAAACGTGTGCTGGACGACCTATGACATTATTAGCTGACTGACGCCAGGCAAATGTCAGCCGTGGTAAAGGGAGTCATGATTTGCACATAAAAAAATCTCCACGCAAATGGATCCAATTTCTAGGCCTCGTTGTACACTGGATTCTGCACTTCATGTGAAACCATCTACTGTTTTTCTTGAAACAGGGCGTAATCCTGAATGCATTCCTGTGCTAATCAAAACAGTACCAATAGGTTCCTCTCAAACACCCAATGTAATAATCTTGTTCCTCTGACCCTCATGTGGCCTTCAGCTGCCCACATCCTGTTACTAATAAAACCTCAGACAGGAAAACAAAACATATTGGTTTCATAAATGCTTGTGCAGGTCTGTATTTTAACACTTTAATGTAACTACTTTTGCCTTTCTTGAGCTGCATGCTTCAGAACTTCTAGTTATTTAGTACTATTTATCACACAGTTAACATTAACATGTTGACTCACAAAAGTGAAGTATTTACTCAACCACACCTCTAAGTGAGGACTTAAATTCTAGGAGAGAATATTCCAATGTTTTTACTTACATGCACAAATGAATTAAGATAAATGTGTAATAAGCAATAGATTTTAAAGTTGAATCAATATTTAATTATTTTCGAGCAAATAAAACCAGGAATCTGCCACCTGACTTGGAACACTCCTGGGTGTGTGTGGTTTGCAAAGTATTTATCCTGAATAAGAGACATTATACCAGCAAAAAAAACCACACCAAGAATGGCAAGTAGTCAGGCACTGCTTTTACCTGATAATTCATCTGGAGAATCTAAAAATTTATAGCTCCTTGTTAGAAATGGATACATTCATGAATAACAAGTATGCTAAAATTTTAGCAAGATTGACAGCGAGGGTTCAAATAATTTAGCATATTACTAATAATGCCCACATCATTTTGTCAAAACAAAGTTCATCGTAAAAGGGAACTGGCAAGTAATGTCTTTTAAACATGCCATCTTACAGACTTCAATCAAACCAAATCACACAAACAGAAAGGGCCAAGTTGAATATCTGATTTGTTCGGTTTTAGGTTTCAGCTAGGTTGGGATTGTAATTATAACTCCAGCAGAGACAAAGAATAAAAAAATCTGTTGCAATTTCCTTCATATTTCTACTAAAGTGCACTGATGTGAAATAAGCTTGGGCTTGGTTACGGAGGTTGTATACTCTTCTTGTTCCATTGGTTACTGAGATACACATCTCCTATACCCAGGAGCACCTGGCAGCCAAATAACCCAGATTATTTTTAAGTCTGGCACTACAAAAGAACTTTATATATAAACCAGGTTCTCCCGACATTCTGGAAGCAGTGAGCGGGCAGAAGAGCACTTACGAGCATTACAAAGCATTGCTGCAACTCCAGCACTCGTGGAACGACCGCAGCCAGTCTGCACATGCACGGAATTAGAGCCTGGCTTCCTGGCCCGTGCCCGATGGGATGGGACCTGACTCTATGCGTCTACCCTGATAAAACATTTAAGGTTCAGTGCAGCTCAGTACTTCATCCAGTTCA
>JAUZTB010000072.1:20746266-20771214 GCA_034780895.1 Rhynchobatus australiae
ACTGTGACTCAGCAATGTGTGTCAGATTATTGCTGGGGAAATTAGTGCAGGTTATTCCAAGGGATGACTGTTCATGACTCTTGTTGTGCATTCTTGGAACAACCATATTTTAATATTGGTACTCCAGGCTGGGACCCCTCCAAGATGTCCTGTTAGTTACCTCTTCTCCATCATGCTTCATCCACCAATGAGGCCCACCTCACTCACAAGGGACACATCCTTCAGCCTCCATAAACTTCCCCATCCCCAAATACATGGTCCCAATCACCCCTTAAATGTCAGCCAGCCATTAGCCTCCAACTCACAATTTTTCTGTGGTCCCAGGCATAGACTAAGGTGTGAAGCAGTGATCTAGTAGTTTGCAGAGGATGGGCTCTGGAAAGGCCACTGGTGCACAGCACAACAACTATACAACATATATTTTAGGTCACATGTTATTTTTTGGTCTTTATCGGATTGCTGCCTGTAAGACTTGATATTGCTCAAATTGGCTGCTATGACAGTGTTGATTACACTTCTAAAACATATTTCATTGAGTACAAAGTGCTTTGGGTTGCCCTGAAGTTTTTAAAAAGATGCTATATAAATGCATGGTTTTTTATTCATGTTATTCAATATCCTACTTTACAAGAGAGTAAAATTACTGCCCCTTGATATCTATTGGCATTATCTTCATTATCTTGATATCACTGAGACACCCACCATCAAGACAGTGGAAATTATTACTGAGCTGAAATTTAACCAGATCAGCCACACACACACACACACACTTGGTCATCTTTTGGTCATTTCCTGATACCCCAAAGTCTTTCTACCACCTACAAAAGTCAGGAGTGTGGTGAAATACCCTCCACTTGCCTGAATGAATGATTTTCCATCAGGAAGTTTGATGCCATCCGGGACAAAGAAACCTGCTTGACTGAAACTCCATCTACCACTTTTAACATTTGATCCCCTCACCACCAAGTGCACCATGGCTGCAACATGTACCATCTGCAAAATGCATTACACCAACTCACAAATACTTCATTGGCAACAACTTCTGAACCCCATTCCATTACCTAGAAGGTCAAAAGCAGCAGATGCATGGGAATACCAGCACCTGCTGAATCTTCTCCAAGTCACACACCATCCTGACTTGAAATAACATCACTGTTCCTTCATCATTGTTAGGTCTAACCCACAGAACTACTTTCACAACACCATCATCCCAAGGACTTCAGTGGTTGAATACCGTAGCTCACTACAACCTTTTCAAAGGAAAGTAAAGTTGGCCAGTAAATGCTGGCCTTACCAGTGTTGTCCTCATCCCATGAATGAGTAACAGAAAATATGTCTAGATTTCAACTTAACGGTTTTGGATTATCCCAAAGTTACACTGTATACATATAAATGACTTCTTCTTCTTGTTTATTTTGATTATTAAATAATGAGATTATAAAAACGTTTATTTTCTGTGTGGTCAAATTTTTGGTCACAATGCTCATCTGGGTGTGTGGGTGAATGGGTGTGTGTGTAGGGGTGTGTGGATGGGTGTATGTACATGCACCTGTTATTGACAAATAACTACATTTGTTTGTTCAAGATTCATCATCCTTCCCCCACATCCACCCTCTGAATGTATTACTTATGGGACAAACATCGCAGGTATTGGGTTTCTTTCTGCGAGAAAAATAGATGTTGGAAGGAGTCTTCAATGGTTTTCCACAAGCCTGGGTTAGGATGGTGTTTACCAAGCTCATTTGTTCACTTAGTACAGGTATTGCATGGTCTGAGGAACGAAAAATAGAAGGGGCAAATTAATTTGGGCATAATAGGAATGTTTGTGCTCATGTAATATGTACATTTTCCATGCTGTGTCCTCCCTGTGTGCTCCAATATTGCTGTTTTTTTAATCAGTTAATTCCATCAGATGAAAAGAAATATAAACATTTTATAAATATTTCAGGAAGAACTGAAAAGCAAAGGCAATTGACAAACTAGTCAAGACCACCAAATAAATAGTGAATCACTTTCTCCAAAACTAGATGGGGCCGAATTCGTTAAGTGTGTCCAGGAAAGTGTTCTGAAGCTATACCTAGATGGACCTTCTAGAGAAGGGGCTATGCTCAACCTTCTCTATGGAAATGAGGCTGGGCGAGCGGCTGATGTGTCAGAGGGGGAGCATTTGGCACCTGTGACCATGATTCTACTAGTCTCAAGATAACTATGGGGAAAAAAGGACTAGTATACTAGTTAGAGTCCTAAATTCGGGCAAGGCTAATTTCAATGGCATTAGACAGGAACTTGCAAAGGTTTATTGGGAGAGGCTGTTGGCAGGTAACAGGATATTTGGCAAGTGGGAGTGGGAGACCATACCATAGGAAGGATGTCATTAAGCTAGAGAGGGTGCAGAAAAGATACATGGGAATGTTGCCTGGACTGGAGGGCTTGAGTTATAAGGAGAGATTGGATAGGCTGGGACTGTTTTCCTTGGAGCGAACAAGGCTGAGGGATGACCTTATGGACAGTTAAAAAGTAATAAGGGGCATAGGTAGGGCAGTCTTTCTCGAGGGTAGAGGAGTCTAAAACTAGAGGGTGTAGGTTTAAGGTGAGAGGGGAAGATTTAAAGGGGATGAGGGGCAAGTTTTTCCACAGACACATTGGTGGGTATCTGGAATGAGCTGCTACAACAGGTGTTGGGGTGGTACAATTACAATGTTTAAAAGACATTTGGACAGTTACACGGATAGGAAAGGTTTAGAAGGAAATGGGCCAAACACAGGCAAATGGGATTAGTGTAGATAGGCATGTTGATAGGCATGGGCAAGTTGGGCCAAAGGGCCTGTTTCCATGCTGTATAACTCTATGAATCTATCTCTATGAATCTAAAACTTTAGTTTAGTAAAATGAGAAGCATGGTACATGCCATTCAGTGTGGAGAAATGCAAATTGTTGCACTTAAGATCTACTGATCTGGAAAGACAGTATATCATAATCAGCACAATTTTACTTAGATTTATTAATAGAACTATAGAATATGAAACCAAAGAGATCATGCTATAATTTTATAGATCACTAGTTAGTCTTTATAAACCACTGTTGGGAACCATTCTGAACATCACATTTCAGCAGGGATGTTGGCACCTTACGTAAGCAAAGATGTAAACATTTTTGAGATGATTTACCAGGACACTACCAAGGTCAGAGGACTTCAATTATAGGAAAGGTGGGAAAAGTTAAAACTCTTCTTAGTATAGAAGTTTCTAAAATGATGAAAGCTTTTCACAGAATAAGTAGAGCAATATTGACCCTCTGCAAATAGGTCAATAACAGAGGCCATAGGTTTAATAGCATAAGCCAAATTATCCAGAGGGTAGATAAGGAGAGATGCTTTCATACTTTTTGGGATCTGGAAGATTCTTACTTTAAAAAAACTGGTGGAAACTGAGTCCATAAATAATTTAAAAAGGGACGTGGACAAATACGCAAGGATGAGGAGCCTAGAGGTACACAGAGCAGTGATGAGAGTCCCAGCATGATAGCTGCTTTCTGTAATCTGCATTTCTATGATGCTGATTCTCAGTTCCATTAATATGAAAACTTTTTTCCTTCAGTTCATAAACATAACATAATTGTAATGATTCTATTTGCACTTGGAACACAAATGCAATAACATTACAATATTTGCATATAGTAATCAAGTATGTAACATTCTCTATTTAATTGACGTACTCTTGAAGGCAAATAATTCATGCTGGGGTATAGTTCAAAAGGAGTGAATAGATAGTACTCCAATTACAACACCTCTTCACATACAAGTCTGGACAATGAATATCAATTGCTAGTCCAGCTGTGGAGCAATCCCAGCATGCGTGTAAATGTACTTCCACAAGGTTATTGAATAGCGATAAACTGAGGAAATTCTCAAGGTTGTATTTATCCCCTTGTACATCTGCAGATGAAGGTAAATGCCTTTGTAACTTTGAGACCTGACATTCTTTGCATACTATTAGTTGGTCTCTCAGAACTCCCCAGTACACAGATTTGAGCTCATTCAATGCTGACACAGTAATCTGCTCCAAGTCCCAGTTTACATATCTATCAGGTCCTCACACCCAACCACACTGACTTCAAAATAACTCTTGGTCTTTGCCTCACCCTACCGTTACAATCTTTTCTAACCTTATGTCCCAGTTCATATCCACTATTTTCCTAATCTTGGAACTTTGCACATTTTCCTCTCCCTCACAGCAGATTTATCATAGCTTTGGAAGCTCTCTACTAGAAACATATAGCATAGAAACAGGCCCTTTAGCACACTGTCATGGACATGAATCCTATTCTATACTTACCACATTCTTCTCAACCCAGATTCTACCACTCACCTACACACCAAAGGCAATTTACAACAGCTGAATAATTTACCAACCCACGCTAGATCTCACACTATTTTCAGAAGCCTCCTAAAAACTTACTTTGATTTACCTGTTGGGCACTTCCCCTAACCACCCCCCAAACTCTTGAATAGGTCATTTTCATTTTCTTTTTAGTAAAGTAATAATATAGTGCCTTTTTAAACATTCTGCATGCATTAAACTTCTTGTCCTATGCGATCAATATCCAGATAAGATAGTTAACTCAATGACAGACTAAATATTGGACCTTGCCTTCTAAACTTACCTTGGCCAAACACCACACCCTAAAGCACACTGATACACTCCCTACAAACCATTCATTGTGATTGAATTTAAGATTTCTTTTAGTTTAGAGGACAGTTGTAAAAGCTTAGCTTAACTATATCTATTTTATTTGATTACATAAAAATTAAGTGGGAGGGAACAGAAAACATAATATCCCTTCCAAAGCACTCTTGTATGAAAGTATGTGAAAAAACTCATGAGATGAAGAAATTCAGAAAATGTTGCCCAATAGATTGATTTCTAACTATGGTCTGAAAGAATAAATAAGTATCAAGTTAATGTCATTTATTTCCCCCCTATAATTTATTTATGTTTTTAAAATATGTACTATGACAGTTTTTTGAGGGGCTGTTGCATTGGGGGAGGAGAAATTGCGCAAGTAAACATTCATCCCAGCTGCCGAGTCGGCGTGGAAGAGAAACCAAATATTTCCCGTAGCCTCAAGGCCACCCTTAAACAGTAACACGCCCCTCAACTGTTGAACTAAATGAAAAAGCAGACGTTTGTACTTTTGCAGGGCTGAACTTTCGCGACATCCACCCACTCATTAACTCGCCAATTTGCATTTTCTGACTTGTGCAAGTTAGTTCGACAAACGAAACGAGTTTACTTTTTATTTATTCTGTAAAAGTAGCTGGCGTGGGTGGAGGAAGACTTATCTGATGGCTTTTTCGTGATGTCAGTGAGGCAGATAGCCTGGTAGTCAAAACATGTCTACCAACGATTACAGCAGATACCACAGGCAACCCAACCCTAAACTTTATTCTGTCTAGGATATTTCGTTTGCTTGCACTAAAAATGTCACATACTTAAAGCAGCAGATTCCTGTTTCCCAAGTAAGTTTGTTACCTTTTAAACTAGCCCAACAAACGGGTAACTTACAGCATTTGTTAAATCGTGGCGATGACGGAGGAAGAAGTAATTTTTACAATAGTGACAGGGCATTATAAGCAAGTGAAGCAATGGCAATTCTTCATTTGATTTACATTGAAATGCCAAAATTGCAAAAGCTGGAAACAACATAATGGAAATGTAGCACATCAGAATTTCACCATCTCTCTTTGCAGAAGATGACTGAATTATCATATACTTCTGCATACTCTTTTACATAGAAGATTCATATTATAAGGTTACATTAGTTAAATAAAAATATTTTGGTTTTAAATATTTATGGTTTTCACCTATCCCAATAAGTTCCTCTGTCCCTTCCTCCTCAGACTGGATTTCTTTTAGCTTCTCTTTCGCTTTGCCACATGATTAAATGGTTTTTACTGATCTTGCTCTGGTTCTGCTTCTTTAAACTTGTCTGTAAGGTTTAGGTCACCGTTTCTATGTTCCTTTTTTGGCTTGCTGTCCACTTTTCAATTAATCATGTTGAGGTACTGGCTTCAAAGAAAATTTGGTGATTTTCCAAATGTCTCCCCGGCTCTCCCTCCCTAATTCTCTCATCCCTATGCCTTTGAAATTTTCATGATGCTGTATTATCAATGGTCCTCATCTCCCTTGAAATTGCTTTTGGGGTAGTCAATCTATCCTGGTAAATGGAAATCCAGAAAGCCTTGCTCTTACCATTAGATGATTTCAGGTAGGGAACCAGGAGGAGACTGTATTTCATCATGGCACCTTGGGGCAAGGGGCAGAAATTTTGATTTTTATGGTATCTTAATGTTTCACCTTTCTCATTGATCTGAGTAGGAGGGCAGTTGAGGGAAATAACCAAAGGCATTCTGTAGGGAACAGAAACATTAGCCAGGTTTATATTTCCTGATTGCTATACCACAATCCCTGATGGAACTGTAATGTGTGTGGATGCTGATCCGAATTGGACTCAGCAGCGATTCCCTGCAGTTGAATTGCCTGCTGACACCAAATGCCTAAACTCACATGTGATATGTGGCCACATGGGTGAAATCGCTGAGGAAATATGCACCTGTGGAGTTTACCACCATGCCTTCAAAGAGTTGAGAGAAAAGTGGAGAGGAAATAAAAATGATGTAGATAATCAGAAAGGGTGGGGTGTAATTCATATAATATGATATATATAATAATAAAAATCATATGAATGGATATTCAACTTTCATTCTACCTTCTCTTCAAAAACTTAACCATCATTTTTATTCTTTGCCTGTGCTGCTTAATGTTTTTGTGCAGCCTTCCTCTTTGTTAGAATCAGTCTGCACTAAAAGACTTGCTCTACGATCACCCTGGTTAATGATATGCAATTCTAAACAGCTGGAACATATAACTGAATTATACAGCACATTGCAAGTGTGAATACCTCTGACACAGCTCTGAAATCTCAAGAAGCAACATAACCATAGCATGCATGTACTTTACTCAAATACTTGTAAGTTGAACTAGGGAAACCAGTGATTCCAGTTGTTAATCAGTTGGTTGCTCTCAAACTAGATATTTATATTTGCAAGCCAGTTTCTGCTGGAGTAATGTGTGTCAGCCGACTTTCAGGACTACGGCTAGCATTGTCCACCTCAGTATGGAAACTTACAATTGATGCAGCAGCCAAGGTCTTTTGAGTTTAAAGTACTACCCATTTTGTGCAAGAATGCTTCATAATTTCACTCAATGTACGAGTGAATCATCTCATCTTGTATCTGGAAGAACAATCCCAAAATATAATCATCTATTGCTGATTCTACGATGAATGGTCCAGGACAGCATATGTTCTAGATTTGACTGATACATGACCCCTGTTGATTGTAGGATCCTGTCTTCTGATGTGCCTGCTATGAAACCATAGTTGTGATTGATGTATGTTCAGCTGCCATAGAAAAACAGTTAGATTGGCTTGTTGCTTGATTGGGTTGTGATTGGCTGAAGGGAAGGGGAGGCAGGGGTGTGGCTAGTGCAGACCCAGGTTAGCATTATGTCAGCAGCTGAAGGTAGTTGATGGAACCTGATATATGGATTTGGGAGTGTTTGTGAAGGACGAAGGTAGCACATGACATGGGACATTGATGGTGGAGCTCTGAAGCAGGTTCACAGTAGCACATGACACATTTTATTTATTAGTTTTCAATATATTTTATAAAATTATGGCATCATTATGGTGCAGTAAGAGACTATTTGGCCCATTGAATCTATGCCAGTGATCCATAGAGCAATCCATGCAGTCCTGCAAATTATTTTCCTACATGTACTCTAATTCCCTTTGGAAATCCCTGACTGACCTACATTACAGTTGCAGATAATAACTACTTTCTGTGATATGAAAAAAAATGTTTTGCTTGACTTCCCCATATATCTTGTGCCCATTGATTTCAGTCTGTGACTTCTTGTCCTTTTGACCATCTGCTAATGGGAACAGCTTCCCTCTATTTATTCTGTCTCAACCTGTCCAAGCACACCTCTATCAAATCTCCTCTCAACTTCCTTTTCTCTGAGGAGAATAACCCTAGTTAGTCCAGTTTAACCTTGTAGCTGAAACTCCATCATCCCCAGTGCTATTGTACTGAAAGTATTCAACTTAAATCCATCACCCAACCCTCCCTTGCCTGAGTTTTTTTTTAAATAGGGCATGTCCTGGTTTTGCTTTTTTGTGAAGCATTCACTGAGCCATTGCTCCATTGTTTGGATTATGGTCCTTGCAATGAACTCCCAGACCAGAAGAAAGAGCCTCTCTGTATCTATTTTGTGGCATAACTTTTATCATTTTATATAAGTCAATTAATTCATCCTTAACCTAAAGGAAATACAAATCAGATGTATGCAATCTACCCATGATTTAATGCCCCAATTGCTATCCAAAGCTTCTCGAAAAGCTGTGCCTGAAACTAACTATCTCTGGATGGGGTGTGACCAAAGCTCCACACAATTAAGGCACCTTTCACCTTTGTATGCAAGAACACTTAAAGATAATGGTCAACATTCAATTGGTCTTTTTGATTACTTTTTGTATCTATAAGTTTTGTACCAGGACACCTAAATCCCTTTATTCTTTCACAGTTTCTGATCTTTCACCATTAAGAGGGTGTTGAGGGAGCTGACTTAATGATCTCCTACCATTCTAATGAGGCTCTGGATCATTATTCCCAGTGATCTGTTGGAGAATAGGAGATGGTTTAATCCTTCAAAGCCCAGAAAGGGCAATGCAGCTGTTTGAGAACTTGCCAAGGTTCATCTTTTCCACCAGTACCTGTTTAACATTCTTCATCTTAACTGCAGAATGTTAAGGCTATGTGTGATGATTTGAGTCTGACTCCTCTAACTTTTAAGAATTCTTTGGCAGGTATTCCAATATCTGGTATACTGCTTGTGTGAAACAGTTATATATCTGGGCCCCTGAAGTCAGATTTTCTACTCTTCTGTGTTGTGCTGCTGGTTGTTTTCGTATCTTCTCCCTCTTCCGTTGAAGAATAATGTGAGGCAGTGGAAAGATGTGCAGGCTGATTAAAGAAGAGGGAGGTGTTAGCAATGACTACTCTTTCCAGAGCAAACATCCTCTTGTTCATACACAGAAGTCTGGCCTCAACTTGAACAGTCAGTCTGGAGCAGTGTTTGATCCATAAATCAGAGACATGAGTACCACCTTGAAATAGCACTCAGTTCATAGTGAGGAACATTACACCAATTGCCATTGATAAAGCAGATTTAACATAGCAGAATGTTAAGCAGTGCTTTGTAACTCACATATTAGGACAGACGGCCAAAGTTTTAATCAAAGAGTTAAATTTTTGAGAAGAGTCACTAGGGAAGTCACTAGTGACTTTGATCAGAGCTGTTTCACTGCCATGGCAGGGGCAGAAACCTCACTGATGGATTTCAAACAAAGAACTCAGAGTAGGATGGATACACATTCAGGAAGTTATAACATATTCAAGAACATTGAAGGGGAAAGGGAGGTTGGAAATGGGGCAGTTGTTTGCAAGAACAAAAGAATTAGGGGTTGGATTGCTGAGGAGAGGAATGATGGCAACACATTTGCAAGGAAGGGGCACAGTACCTGAGAACTCTCGATAATATCAGCCAACAAGGGCCTGGGAGGGTAAGCTGGAGGGACAGTAGTTTAGTGGGAGCAGGAAGTGGGTATCATGAATGAGGCAACAAGCAGATGGCATGAAAGGAGATCGGTGGGAGAGCGGTAGGCTCTGGAAAAACAGCTGAGGAGAACATTAGAACTATGGCCCAAAGAGCTAAGAGCATTAGGGTAAATGGTAGATTCTCGCCACAACAGTGTACCCTACATCAGTGCAGCAAAATATTTCATGGGAAATGACACTGGAGTTTTATTTTGAATAATACTGTTACCATGGCATGTCATTCAAGTATGAATCAGAATATGTTCAATCGTACTGTGGTATTACACTTCTGTGCAAACAGATTGTGCACATTGTATTAAAAATGTATTGTCACACTTATAATATTCATTTCAGTAAACTTTTTTTATATTACATGGTTATGGGGGATAATTGCTGTGTATTATTAAAACTCAAAAATTTACCTTTATTTTTGTGCTGTTGTAGAGCTTGTTAGTAGCAATGTCACGTAACATGAAGGGAGAACTCGTATATTATCACACAAAAGCACATGCAGATCCTTAAATGGTCGGGTGCTAATCAGCAAGAAAAAAGTAGCTTAGTGGTCAAGCTAATGATAAGAGTTAGAGGAGTTCATAGAAAAACTAACATTAAAATCAAGATGAGATAACATGACCAGTGTTTGAACTCTACCAGCCCTGCAGCAAGACGCATTAATGTCATTTCAACAGAGGCTATTACATCAGTTTTAATCTATATTTTGGTGAAATGAAAGTCTAGCTGTAAACTAAGAGAATATTTTTATCATCTGCATATGTTGCATATATGAAATATTATGCAGATTTTCTATGTGCTGTGATTTTATCTTGTAGTAAATCACTAATCGTTACAGAAAATTAAAACAATTTTGAAGGTGCCAACTCTTGCTGGGCTGTGGTTCCACAGATGGTCAGTCATCCTTGGCACTTCACTAATGAGGTCATCTTGTAAGCCTGGATATACAGTGCCAATCATGAGGACATCACAGGGAAGAACAAAGCTATCCACACAGAAACCTTCCATCTGGGAAAGCAGTGAGAACCAGGTGATTTTCCTTTCTCTATTCAAGAAACAATGTAGCACTTTGGCTGAGACAAGCTACTTCCTATATTAGTTAGCCGAGCCATTGAGGAAATCTGAGAACTGTAACATGAAATTAAATTTAAAAGAAATAGTCAAAAATTTTGCATTTAGTTGGTATTAATCTATATCTGTAAGAACACACAAGGGTAAATTGAGCCTCACTATAAAGAACATCATATATAAAAAAAGTATATCAGCTTTTAATTTAGTGGGTGAATTTCTCTTTGTAGTGTCTGCAGCAAAATTATAAACCCATTCTTTAAAGAATGGTGCCCCCTACAGAACAATAATATAGAAGCAACCTTTCACATGACATTTACCCTTGTGTAGTGATCAGTTCTATCAATAATTACAATACTTTCTCATGTATTTTTCAACTTCCTCCCTTATTTCCAGAACACCTCCCCATGTCATTGCACATTCCTTGACAAAGAGTCACACCCAAATCTCTACCAATATTTGATCATGAGACAAGCCAAATAATGTTTACATCCCAGCCTCCCTGGAAACGACAGGTTTACACAATGAGTTATCCAAGCATCCCCTGGCTTTCTGCCACCAACACCTCCTTTCAATTATTGGCCAATTATCTTTAAATTGCCAACAGCAACCACCTCCCCTGCACTCCACCAGCCTACCTGGCAGTGTAGAGTTACTTTTATGATCTCAGACCAACCTGACAAGTTTTCATTTTACCACAGTTCTTAAGTAACTCATATTAAAGTGACAAATTATATCCTATATAAATGTGGCAAAGGAAGACTATTCCTCTTCATCCTTCTCAATGAGACCACAACTGCTGGAGTGGTTGACTATGCTTCCTTATCCAATACCATCATCAACTTGGGTGGGACTGTACATATCTAGCTTATTTGTAACTATCTACTTGTAGCCAATAAATCACCTGCAATGCCTTCTCATCACGCATTAGCACTGTGACCTCAGGTGAGCTCCAGGGATCTATCTTTGGCCTTCTGTGAAGTCTCATGGACATGATAACTTTCAGGAACATCACAGGCAAACTCAGCTATAGTTTGTATATTGAGGCTGATGCCAATCAACTCTCTGTCACCACTATCATCTTCCTTTAGTTCCCCCTCCCCTCTCTAGCACTCACACATGCATGTGAGCGCGCACACATACACACACACACACACACACAGTTTCCAAATTGCCAGATTGCTTGCCTCTAAACTTTTGAATGGAAATATGCTTTTGGCCAAATATTAAGATCAAAGACATTTTCTGAGGTTTTTTTTGCAAGTTTTCGTCCCTAGCCACTGACTCAGTCCCTCTCTCTGGAAACTATCTGTGGCTGAAATAGTTTTCTTGCCATCTTGGTGTCACGCCTGGTTACTTTGATATCGGCCCAACTCTTCCCCTTTGCCACCCTGTCCCACCCCCCTACTTAAGCTCATCTGCTCTGAAGTCCTCATCCCTACATGTGATACATATAGACACGAATGTTCTAATAAACTTTTGGCTGCCTTGTTGTGTAAATATGAAATGATTCAAAACTCTTCTAACTTGCACTATGTCTTGCTGAACCTTCACCCCTTTGTCAAATTTCCAAGTGCTCCCAATTAAGCAATGCCTTTATTTTAAAGTTGTTATCCTTATTTTCAAACCTATGGTCTCACCTCTTTCTACTTCTGTAAACTTGTAACCCCTTACAACCCTCCAGAACATTTGCTCCTCCAATTCTCTCTTGAGCATTCCCCATTTATGTTGCCCCTCCAGTGGAGGTTGACCCTTCAGCCATCAAAGACTGAAAATTCTCCCTATATCTTTCTGCCTCTATATCTCTCTTTACTCTGTTAAAACTCTCCTTAACCACCCCTTATATCTGTTCATGTGGCTTGATGTTATGTGTTTTATAATGTTTCTTTAATTCACCTCTTCTTATGTTAAATGCGATCCACAAACACAGGTTGTTGTAGACATCTCGATGGGTTTTTACCCTTTTATTATCAACCAAACTCCTGAAAACAGAAAACCCTTTGAATCCAATCATTCAAGACATATCTTTTTCAATAGGCTGCACTTCTCAGCATCTTTCCCTCTACGTTTATTTTACCTTCTGTCAATCATCGTGAAGGATCACTACTCTCCTCGTGTAGCGATCCTCCCCACTACACTTGCTTCCTTTTCCATACCTTCCACAATGTTGTTCTGTTCTTCCCACATGCGTAAAATGCCTGCTTTCATAAAACCACATTTCTTCATTTCATGTTTTACTCGGCTCCTTACTTGCGGTAGAGACCTAAAGCATACAAAAGCAAAGTATGTCAGGTGCTGTAAATCATAAATAAAAATATAAATACTCAACATATCAGGCAGTATCTGTGGAGAGAGATACAGAGCTGATGATGAAAGCCAGTGACCTGAAACGTTAACTCTGTTTCTCTCCTCATTGGTATCACAAGTCCAACTCTCAGTCACCAACTGAAATCCTCATGTTCACACCAGGCATTTATCAGGCCCATATCTGGAGCTAGTGTGAGGCATTATCTAGGTTCCAACTCAAACACAACACCAATTTTGCACAAGGATCACCCAGACTGTCCTATGTTCCACTTTACTTTTATGGAATAATTTTCTCCAAGCTTTTCATTCGCTTCTTTACAATCCCAGGAAGAAAACTGGTACAGAAAATTGTTGAGAGGATTAAAGAACCACCTTTAGAATGAGATACTAGCAGGTGGTTGATGTTCAGTAAAGTCACTGCCTTCAGTAACAACAAGAATGAAGAAGGAAATGAGAAAGAGAAAAATAATATGTCCTTTGGGTATTGCATCTTTAAAAGATTATTTGCAGCATAACTTTGCTTATTTTTCCTGAGCTGAAAATTCCTCTCTGTGGTCACCTTGTTTTTTTTCTGGTGGAGGTCACAGAAATCTAAAATATGTTTTTGGGCAGGTTAAGTTCTTGAAACAGCTGCAATGGAAAGGATGAGTTCAAGATGCACTGATCCCTACAAAGCACTGAGCAACAACTATTTGATGTTCACTCTCTGACCATTTTCTTATAATGTTTCTCTCCTTCCGAAAACGTTAATCCCTAAAGTTAGTTGTCTATATTACAAGATTGACATGTGCTCTCTAAAATTACTCATTTGGTTGCGAAGTGCTTTAAGACCTCCTGAAGTTATTTCATTCTTGCTATGTTGTTTTACCACTGGTACAGACTTCATCTAAATTGACATTCTTTACATCTGAGCTTAGTTAGAGGCTTGGGTTTCTTACCAAGCACTTGGTTTGGTGGGTATGGCTAGCAGAGCAGTGTTCCACAATATTGTGTACTTTGTTTATGCCTGGCTAATTTTCCAGCAGAGGGTGGATCCACCCATTTTGTTTTGGAGAGGTGCTTGTAAATAAAGTTTAAGCAGCAGAAGATGTGTTTCATAATTCAAGCTTCATTTGCAGTCATTTGTAATGATTCCTGTTTAAGGCTGGTATTCATAATTTTTACAAAACAACCTGTTACTGGGTCTAATTTAAAAGGAACTTTAAATGTCACTACTGTGGATTCAGCTTGGTTTTTTTTGGTCTTGCCACCTACATATCCAACTTTGTTTGTTGTATTTGTTAAGCTATTATTTACCATCCGCCATTACTTTAAGAAAAATATATATTTGGTTTTCCTTTGAGTTCCATTAAGTTGGGACGAATAGTAACTAGGTGAGGCTACACTGCAGAAACATTGTTCCCACTGCCCCCATTTGACTGATGAGTTGTGTCTCATGGGAGGTTTCACATTACTGAGGAACCAGTCACTGATCTATCACCGTCGCCTATGAAGCTTTCACTTTATAACCAATTGACTCACCTATCACCTGCCTGTGTGTGCACCTCCCCTCCCCTGACCTTCTTATTCTGGCTTCTGCCCTCTTCCTTTCCAGTCCTGATGAAGGATCTCGACCTGAAACGTTGACTGCTTATTTCCCTCCATAGATGCCTGACCTGCTGAGTTCCTCCAGCACATTTTTTGTGTGTGTTGCTCCAAATTCCAGCATTTGCGGAATCTTTTGTGTCTCCACTGAACTTTGCTGTACATTGCAGGAGGGCTAGCAGCCAATCCACAAAATTCCTCAAAATGGAGCAAAGTTTTTTGGTCAGTCATGCCACCTGTTTGAGAGTGCTCTCCATTTACTCCCATTCCCCTACCCTTTTCCGATAGCTCATTTCTTTTCAAATATATCAACCTATACTAATAAGTGCTAAGGTCACCAACACAACTGCTATACCGTGGAATCAGTTCACATAAACCAGCCAGATATACAATCAAATTATTGTTCTCCATACTTTATGCTTTCATCCTCAATTTATAGGCAACCAGTGCCAACAAGATAGAGCACTGATATTTCTAATGGATGCCAGAATTCCTTAAGATCCAAAGTACTGCAGGTGGCTCCCACACAGTTACAAGGTACACTCTTTATCAGTGGGCCAGATTTGTGTCAGCACAAGAGGATAGAACTTTCTCACATTACAACATTTTTACTTTAGTTATTACACTATAACAATGCTTTTCAGTGCAGTAAAGCAGGTCTCTGGGTAGCTGCTAAGAAGGTAGTTATGCAGCCACAGCTGAAAACACCTGTGCCTTTTCCCCTGACTCCAGCTGTGGACCTTAATGAGATCCAAAGACATGTTAAATGTGTGATTTGGGAGCCTGGATCAATCAGGAAGTATGCTAGAGTGAATGCAGCTTGCTAGGTCAGAGAGGTGCTTTTTATATCCTGCATAATTTCAGCCATTCAAAATGTCTTTTCTCAGAGGATTTATCTCGACGATAAAGACTTTCGTGAGCTCAGGCATTAGCAGGAGAAACCCCAGTAACCTGAAGTACACATCTGTGCATGCATTCTAACTGTATGGAAGAAATTCTCTTGTCTGTCACATCAGGCAACTGTATAAGTAGTCCTCTGTACATTCAAATCCTTCTACACCACAGATATGTTACCATGATCTACAAAACTGTTCTGTATGAATCGGCTCACAGTTCCATTCATAATAGGAATCACTATGGCCACTCACAGTCTACTAATGTCCACCAGCATTTATGAGCAATGACTGCAAGTACGTTTCCTAGAAACAGGACATTATAATTTTGGTCTATCACAGAACAAACACTCACTGCTTATAAGAAGAAATTCCATGTGCAGCATGAATGATTTGATTAACTATGACCATATGATAATTAAAAATTACACAGCCGCTGTGAAGTACATAAGTGACTAACTTTCCAGACAAGAAGTATCTGTTTTGAGTGGAAAAAACCTGGCTTCCTGTTATCTTAGCCTTTTTAGGGGAGCTTTCCAGGGGGAAGTGTAGGTTACATTACAAGAACAGAATTCTGCTTTATAAGCATTTCTCAAACTGAGACCATTTACATAACTCACAGTTTCTCACGAAATGTTTCCGGTCATATGTCATTCCCTCTTCACTGGGCCATTGTGTTTCCTGGAAAATGTCTCCTCGTTAAGGCGTTATGTTCTGAGCACTGTAAACACTGTAAATTTATGTTTTAAATTTACTTTTGTTTATTCCCTGGTGAAGAGACTTGTCAATTTTTTGGCAGTTTCCAATAGTTTTCTGCCTTGGAGACCGGGTATACTTAGTTTTGCATGTACACTTAAAAAAAGGACTGAAGTAGCAATGGATTTTGCCTTTAGTATTCCAGGTATAAAATACGTTAGGGATAACTGCGGGTACTGAAAAGCTCTCTCTCTCCTATATTACATTCATTTAATATGATCTCAGAACAGTTTCCCAAAAAGACCCTTACATGAGTGTGATGGATAATTTCAGTGGTCATCTTTCTGGTATTTCTTAAGTATGATTGCCAAATTAATTTATTTATATGAATGAAGCTTTTTTGGCCTGTTTTCAGATTTTCCTCCATTATATTGCTATTCTGTGTTTATTGTTGCTAAATCTCGTCAACTGTCAGTAAATAACTATATTTGGGTATATTGTAGAGACAGTGAGGAAATATTGAAAAATAAAAATGGAAACATTCTTAAATATACTTACTTTGCTGAGGTTTCATCTCAAACCCATTGTAAACACATCCCAATAATCTTAATCCCATTTTATCAGTACCTTCAAGCTTGGCTATGCATCTCTCAATACTGCCAGAGGGATAATCTGTTCTACCCCACAGTACATTCCACCACCAGGAGGAATACATCATTAACATTTTAGTTTGGCAGTAAAGCATACAGTTTGTCAGGCTTTAAAGAAGCAGACTCAGTTCATTTTTACATCAGTTTTCTCACTCTTATCCCATTTCCTAAGGTGATATTTTCTTGAAAGGAAATTACTCTGTAAGCAACAGGTACCAAACGGTATGTTGAAGTAAAAGCCAAAAGGCTGGAGGAACACAGCAGGTCAGGCAGCATTTGTGGAGGAAATGGACAGTTGATGTTTTGGGTCAAGACCCTTCATCTGGTATGCTGTGGTGCTGTGCAAAGCAAATTTCAGGCACAATTCTCCTTTGTAAATAGAAATTTCTGATGCGTCTGAGTTTCAATTATATTATAGTTTGGGATCATTCTTGATCTGACCTCATGATCTCCCAAGGTTATAAAGCAGGAATTCTATTTCCATATGCAACTTTCTTAAGAATGAGTTGTCTGTAGACAGAAAGCATTCAAAAGCAATGTCCTAGAAATTTGTTTGTCAGTCCAGTAAAGCACTAAATTATAAAGTATGATTATTGGCAACAACAAAAATTTCAGAGCCAGTAATGTTTTTGTTCTGTAGTAAAATACTGTTATTGTTAGATGTTGTTCCGAAAAATGATTCATTTGCTGTTGAAACCCACATCCATGTTTTTGCTACTTCTCAACCTGACTCTGCCACCACATTCCCCGCTGGCTTCTACTTTATGAAAGCCTGAGGTCATCCTATACTCAGCTATCCATACCTAGCTTGCATCAAGTCCTGTTGAATCATTGATCCTTCCCGCTGAGCTACAAATGTTCCTGGTAAAGTAAAGCCTTGATTTCAAAAACCCTCATCTTTTACGTTCAATCCCTCCATGAACTTACATTGCCCTTTCTCGATCATCCTCTCTACCCCTATCACCCTCTCAGATTTAATTCCTCCCTCAATGGCAGCCATGCCAAAGTCCTGAACTCTCAAATTCCTTCCAAAAACCTTCCTGCCTCTCTTTCCTCTTTTGAGGTTCTCCTTAGACTTATTCCTTGTCCAAGCCTTTAGTCACCTGCTCTAATATTTACTGGCGATAGCCATTTATAGAGCTAGCTTTACAGTTTTAGAACTATGGAACTGTTGCAACACCCATCATCTGTGCCAGCTTCTAGTAAACACATCAGTTCCATTCTCGGTTATTTCCCGTGGCCCTGCAAATGATTCTCTCTTGATTGCCTTTCCAGCTCCCTATGGAAGGTACTGAATGATGCTACCACCGCCACCTTTACAGATAGTGTATATATGATCCTAACTGTTCTCTGAGTGAAAAATATTTTCTCAGGTCCCTTGTGTCTTTTGCCCAAACTTTTAAATCTGTCTCCCCTGGTCTGTGAAGCATCTGCCAATTGGAATAGCTTCTCTCCAATTAATTTGTCTAAAGATACCATATATATAATAATTGTCATTGTTTTTGATTAGAGGCCTATGTTGATTTTAGGTTAATTCTAGTCTTATAATTGTAACAAGTTTTCATCCACGACCTTCATTCTTTTCACCTCACCTCACTTGTAAGTCCTTCAGTCATCTAGGTGCCAAACTAAAATTAACTTCGTAAGCCTCCATCTCTCTTTCTCTCCTTAAAATGTTCCTTTCTTGACCTTTCACCAACTTATACGGTTGGTCAGGGTTACCTACAGCAACAGAAAACTGCACAGAAACTTTCAATGACAGTCCATATAGTCAAGGAAGCCATCTGAGATCAGGGACACAGAATGCAAGCAAAATCTAGAGTCTGAATGATATGGATGACCTTTACTAACATTTTTAGGCACTTTGTCAGAAATGTTTTTCCTATGTCTGTTTGGAAGTCTACATTATTGAACCACAGCTGCCAAGTTATCTAAATATTTGCCTAAAAGTTTTTTCAGTTCCTGTAACATAGGAGGTCCTTTCACTCCACTGATATAACTTAGGTCTAAATTGTTTATGGCCTATGCATTATTGTATGCGGTTCCAGGTACACTGTATGGATATTGTGTGACACACCAATGACTATTCTGGCTATGGGTCTGCCATTACAAATTTCAGTAGTACTGATCCAAACTGCATTTTTTCCTATCTGCTCTGTAGAACAGTGAAAGAAACGCATTATCTGGAATTGATGTCGAGATGGGGGAGAGAGGGCTGGAAGTTGGAGGCCTGTTTGGGGCCTTGTGGGAATGGGTGGTGGGTCAATCAGAGAACCAAGAGGGGGGTCTGGGAGGGTGATCAATGATAATTCCTGGGATGATACAGTTTAATTCCTCTGGAAAAGTTCCCTACTGCAATGGGGAAACTATGTCACTTGACACACATTTAACATGGAAACTGCAACAGAAGTGCAAGTGCAACTCATGCCAGTCAGTGCTTGACCAAATTTCTAGAATAACAGGAAATGATCTTGAAAAATTTGTATCATGTTTCACTCCATCCAAAATGTATTTTCAATCTTGTAGAAAAAGATTGGAGGAACTCAGTGGGTCAGGCAGTGTCTGTGGAAACAAGTTGACATTTTGGATCAAGATTCTGCATCAGGACTGAGAGTATAAAGGGGAGATAGCCAGTATAAAAGGGTGAGAGGGAGGGGTGAGACAGGAGCTGGCAGGTGGAACCAGGTGAGGAGGGAGACGATGGGCAGATGGAGTCAGGTGAAGGAAGGAGGGGTGGAGTCAGGAGACAGTGGCTGGTGGGTGATAGGTAGAGACAGACATGGAAAGAGGAAAAAGGGGGCAAATGGAGCCAGGTGGGGGGGCAGGAGCGGGTGGTAGAGACAGAGGCTGGAAGGTGCTAAGTAGAAACAAGAGGTTGCAGATATGGAATCTGATAAGTAAGGAAGGTGATATGGAACCAGGTAAGGGAGGGATGATGGGCAGGCAGAAGCAGTTGGGGGAGTGGATAGGGGAACCAGAAAGTGTAGTGTGTGAGTGATGGGCAGATAGAATCAGGTGGGGAACGGAACCAAAATGAATGAGAAAGCAGCACAGAGATGGTCTATTACCTGAAGTTGGAAAATTCAATGTTCTTGCCATTGGGCTGTAGACTACCCAGGCGGAATATGAAGTGCTATTCTTCTAGTTTGCATTTGGTTTCACCCTGGCAGTGGAGAAGGCCAAAGACTGACATGTTGGTAGGGGAATAGAAATGATATGCAACTGGGAGGTCAGGATGGCCACTGCGTAGATGTTCCTCGAAATGGTTACTTAGTCTATGCCAATGTAGAGGAGGCCACATTGAGAGTACTGAATGTAGTAGACGAGGTTGGAAGAGGTGCACGTGAATCTTTGTCTGATCTGGAAGGGCCTCGACCTGAAACATTGAATATCCCTTTACTTCCACCAATGCTGCCTGACCCACTGAGTTCCTCCAGCAGTTTGTTTTTGTTCCAGATTCCAGTATCTGCAGTCTCTTCTGTCTCCGTCTTTTCAGTCTTGTAGAACTGAAATAAACAATGCTCAGGCATGTGTTTGAATCCAATTTATCTCTCTTGATTGCAGAAGTCTTGCTTCACATTTTACATTGAGTTCCTGGAATGGTTTAATGGATATGTAAACTCTCACATGTGGAACTGAGTGATATAACCCAGTGAGGTTAACTGAGGTAGTAGACAATAGCAATAGTGTGCTGATGGCAGCCTTACTGTTCAGATCAACACACATACAATGGAAATATTAGACACAATTCCTACTTACGATCACTATCTGATTTCCCTATTCCTCCAATTCATAGTCTTATCCCTCTCTCTAGGCTTCTTCAAGGTTTCCATCTCCAAGAACTCTTGTTTTAGCTCTGTCCTCCTCACCTATCCATTGTTCACTTCACTTCAACATTTGTGACCTCACCGTCAGTCTGCCAGGCTGTGAGCTCTGGAATTCTCTCTCCACATCTGTACAGTTCTCTCATGCTCCTTAAAACCTATCCCTTTTGGTTATCTCTCTAATTCCTCTTTCTTTGCCTCAGAGTCAATTTCTGCTAGTTTAAAACTCCATTGAAGTGCCTTGGGATGTTTGCCTACGTTGAAAGCACTGTATAAATGTGTTGTTGTTAGTGATTCCTGTTCAAAATATACTTTCATGAACAATGTATTAGGATAAAGTTAGGTTTGACTATGATGTCTCTGTGACTGAATAATTTGCTGATAGTCACCATTTATTCTTGCAAATAAAGTGGGATTGATCAAAAGGTGATATTGATGGATAATTGTGATTGAATCTTCTGCCTTCTCTCCTCTATTGTGTAGTATGTGGATTTTAAGATTTTACAAAGAGGCAAAGAAAGGAGTCAGGCTGTTCTTAGTTCTTTTTTTAAACCGGAAGTTTTAGATAAATGTTTGTGTTTAGTCTGTGAATAACCCGCAAGCTATTATTTGACCATACAAGTAAATAACCAAGAGAATGTCTCCTGATAATTATGGTTTTACATGAACTTTCTGAAATGCTCTCCAGTAAATGGCATTAATTATCAGAGACTAGAAATTCATAGTTTCAACATGCAGCATATATTTAATCTGAGTATGTAAGACTGGATTTACACATTCATGTTTTTAACTGTTTGTATGTTAAGTGTGCAATTGAGATTTGGGAAAACCATAGCCCCCAATGCAAGTCACATGACCTTCCCCATACTCCAATCCTTACCAATGTAATACACCAATAATCAGGCAGGGCGCCCAGTTGATGCACAAAATCCCTTACATCCTGTTTTGCAGGTCTACCTGCACTAATTATAATACATGAATGAATTAATCCCTGTTCCAATTAAATGCTTCCTGAAGAGAGGCACCTCACATAAAATACATTTTCCTGTGAGGATCCCGACTCCAAGTGTAAGCAGTGGTGAGTATATTACCCTGACATATGAACTTCTGAGCACATGAACTTTCTTTCCATGTTGCTCCATTTTGCAGGGATTTTCATTCCTGGAGGAGATGTCAATAGCCATCTCCTGCTAGGCTCTGGTAGGTCTCCTGTCCTCTCAGCAGACAGGATCTCCTTCCTGGGCTGAATCACATTGGCCAGGATTTGCACATCCCACTGAGTGAATGTGGATGCTGCCTCTTATATGGCAGTTGGGATGAATGTTGCAGCTATGTGGCTGCTATGGGGAGTGTGCCTTTAAGGACTGGGTCCTGTGAGCACTGTCGAGAGCAGTGCTGAGTTGAGTCATGTTCCTTTTGGAAATTGTGTGTCCTCTTATGGTGCTTGTCTTTGGGTGCAGGCTATTCTAAAGCTGTCTCATATTGGATTTCAGCCATTTTCAGGATTTGGTTTTATTGCAAAATACAGTGATGCTTCAGTGCATCAAAAATAGTTCAATTCCTGTCTTTAGCCAGTAGTCTTCAACAGGTTGTTTATAATTCTAAAGGCATTTTAAGATTAAATTTTGCTAACTATCCTGTGAAGCTCCATGGGACATTTTGCTACATTAAACGTGCTACATAAGTACAAGGTACAGTTGTAAATTCTCTGAAATTTGTCCTCTCACGTTCAGAGGAAAGAAAGGAAACTTCATTCTACCATTCCTGACCAATGGGGCTATTTGGTGGCTCAAGAACAGATGTGTGGTTAACATCACGTGATCTTTCAGTAAGTCAAGTTTCCAATGATTTGTAGAGATCCTTCATGTAGCAAGTGACTTATTGATTGTGATTGGTTGAGCCATCATAGCAGATGTGTTAGCTGTTAACTCACCTCTAACTTAATACAGTTCTTCATTTCTCTTAGAATAAGAAATGCTTTTCCACACATGACATTGGATGTCAGATTAACCTGGGACTGATATTTCCTTGGTTTTCTTTGAGCACTCTATGTTTGAATGGGTTGAGACAACTTGTTTCAAGCTTTCTTGTGCTGTTGGCAATCATTGTTTGCCACAATCTCCTGTCACAAAGATTATGCTCTCAATTGAGATTCTATGTTATTTTAAGATTAGTCTTTGGGCACTCTTTATATCTTTTAAATTGACTAGTACAAGTATTCAAGCAAGCTTCAGGTCACCATCCTTGTTGGGGTTGCCTGCTATCAGAGATAACAGAATTCATTTTTTGGTTTCTCCCACCTGTGCTGTGGTTAGTGCACAGGTACTAGTGACAGCATTGTTCTTGCAAAATAACAAAATTCTCCTTTCCTTTTGGTGGTCTGACTCCTTTAGGAGAAATTTTAAACTTAGTTATATTGAATTTCACAGCAGTGCTATTCCCAATTACACCCTCATGGATTGCAAATAAGTCACTTGTGAATATCCAGTTTATGCAAATTAGACATAATTTAGCTGCTGACTTGCAGAATTATTAGTTATTTCTGGTGACAGTCACAGCTTTGCTTGAAATAAAAAGCATATATGTGACTTACTGTGAAACATGTAACCCCAGCTCCATTCACTTAAGTCTATTTGTAATCTATATAATTGTTTTCTGCAAAGATTTTCATTGCTTCCAGTTATTTGTACCTCAGTGTTTTATTCTAGGAAATATAAAATATTTCTTTGTTCAGAATCTCATTTCTAATTTGTTAAATGTTATTAATTTGATTTTTGAGATGTTTTCCCCTGACTAGCATTCTACAAATGCAGTTCTTTTTTCCTACAGAGAATCTAAAGAATATCATTAATTTACTATAGCCAGTAATGTCCAAGTTGTTCAGTCTATGTGGACAGGAGGGATTATTGAAAGAAAACACAAATGGCATAAAGTCCCTTTAGTCAGTTATAAACTTGCAGTTATCTGCCATGAAAGCAAAAGTTACTCTGGGAATTGAGGTTGCTGGGATTGGCCTGAGAATGGTCAGTTTTTGGTTTGGAGAAACACCCCACCTAGTGGCTAAGGCAACAAGCGACTACACTACTAGTCCATGCATTCTGATTTGTCACAAGTGTCTACATTGCTGTCTCCAGGCAATGAGCATAAGGACAGTGAGCATCACACAATATGCCTTGAAACTACTCTTTGCAGCACACTTTCTCATATCCATTGAACGTTCTTCATGAGGGTATCTTGCATTTATATAGTACCTTTCACATGAAAAAACATGCAAACTCCTTCACAATAGCATTATTAAACAAAGTTTGACGGATCAGTCCCCAATATAATTAGTATCGGTTGTAGTTTTCTAGGTATGAAAAATGAAATGCTAAGGTGTAATGAGGCTTATAAATTGTATAGTGTTGCCTATGACAAAGTGATGAATTAACAGATTTCAAATGGGTTGCCATGATGATAAAATTGGATTAAGCTTTCCTATGTGCTGTGCAGCATAGATTATGGAATTATATGTTAATAAGGAGACAACACCTAGAAGACGGCTGGAGAGAAAATTGCCAAAAAAGACATGAAAGTTAAGAGAACATAGAACCCTGTATAGTTCTGAAAGTTCACAATCACAACTCACTAGTACGATGATTGTGAGGAACTTTAGCATTAACATCCAGTTACATGACTATTCCTTAAGGAACTGCTGAGATTAGACTATGAGACCCATGATATCACAACTGGAATATCTGCTAGACTGGTGAGGAGGAAATGATGGTATTGAACGTTAGTGGAAGACAGTACTTGCAGAACTGGATGAAGAATCTTGAAAAAATTAAGAATATGCCAGTAATATTGTTTCCTTTATATCAGCTAATCACATTACAACATGTCGGCATGAGGAAAGGAGCCTTTCTAAGTTTTAGTGAATGCCACCTATCTATAAGCTTGGAAGTACTGAGTATCTGCATTGTGCAGTGGGCACCGATGAGAGGACTAGCTCCCACCCTGTCAAGAATATGGCTTTAGTTTCTGCTTCAATAATTCCCGCACTGGCATTACCAGAGAGAATTCAAAGCTTTACTCTACCCTCTACTTTTTTTCTAGTGAATGCATAGAGACTGCTTTGAACTCTTCCTCAAGCTCAACACCACCTTGTGAATTTAATTTCAGTCTATCACAGTTGCAATCGATTGTGATTTTGCCTG
>JAUZTB010000072.1:20771897-20784362 GCA_034780895.1 Rhynchobatus australiae
GCCTCTATCAGATCTCCCCTCAGTCTCCTAAACTCCAACAAAAACAAACCCAGCCTATCCAGTCTCTCCATAGAACCATAGAAAAACTACAGCACAGAAAAACAGGCCATTCAGTCCTTCTAGTCTGTGCCGAAACATTATTCCGCTAGTCCCATTTACCTGCACCCAGACCATAACCCTCCAGACCGCTCCTGTCCATGTATCTATCCAATTTACTCTTAATTTACTCTCCTCAGAACTGAAACACTCAATCGCAGGCAACATCGTGATGAATCTCTTTTGCACCTTCTCCAGTGCAATCGGTCCTTCCTATAGTGTTTTAACCAGAAATGTACCCAGTATTCCAGCTGTAGCCTAACCAATGTTTTATAATTCAATTTGGTTTATCTCTAAATTTAGATTAGATTTCATCTGGCCCTGAATACATTTACCTTCTAGCCAATGACAAAAATGCAGTCTCCACAATGTCTTCTCTCATTTAGTTTTGGTTCCTATATTGCCACTTCAGTTAAGCCAAGACCTTTAAAGCTTCACTTTTAGGTTGAAGCTTCATTATGTACTCATTAAAACACTTTAAACAAAAGAATATTATCCATTCCAGGCCCCAAAAATCTTTGTCTTGTTTTCTTTCTCTTCTAGAGCATTGTGCTTACATGTAGTCCATGTGTAGGAGCTATTTCTTTGCCTTCACTATGAACTGGATCATTTCTATATCGGAAAATGTTAGTAGAAAAAATGGATAGAAAGAACAAAAAGTGTTGAAATGCTTGACCATCACTTCATCAAAGATTCTGGGGCAAGGAACAGGAGAGGAGGACCTTTACTGCTCCAGCAACAATCTAGACCCAGGAACTGTGAAGTGGAGATCACACTGTGCCCAAAGCTGCAAATGCAGGTAAATCAGAGGCTCAGAATACAGGAATGCCTCCAAGCAGACTGATCATCTGCTCCATTAACTGCCCTTACATCATAACACAGTGCCACTTCTCAGCTTTCATTAGGAAAGAACTTGCATTTAGCTGGTATTCTTGAGACATTCCGAAGTGCTTCATAAGCAATGAGGTATTTTCAAAGTGATAGCCAATTTGCACTGAGCAAGGTCATGAGCAATGGGATAAATAACCAGGCAATTTGTTGTTTTTAATATGGTTAAGGGAGAAATATTGGCCAGCACTTCAAATAATGCAGTGAGATCTTTTATGTTTTCTTGAGAGGACCTTAATTTCATGACTGATCCAAAAGGGGGCAGCCCTGACAGTGCGGTACATTGTTGGTGCTGCACTGAGGTCCTTAAACAATTTAAATTCAGGTGGAAAATACATACATCAACTACTCTCTGCTCTAGATGGTGTATTCAAATCTCTGGAGTAGGACTCGAACCCACAATCTTCTGAATGCAGCAAAAGGGATTGCCACTGGTGCTTAGCAGTGAGAATCAGCTTTTTTAAAAAAACTTTCTTTTCATATTTTTCACTTTGGTTGTCCTGCCATTATATGTGAAAACAAAAATTTGCCAGTTGCAGATGTCTCTGCAACTCCAGCCATTTTATGGAAACAAAACAAAACCACATGGTACTGTGTTCAACAACTTAGCCAAGGTCTGCTTAGATTCAGTCATTGCCTGGGAATGGGACTGAGTAACTAATGGGATTGGGATTCAGTTGCACATTTTTGTGTTTTGGAGGCCCAACTGTGTCAGATTGACAGCAGATCTGGGATTCAACATCTTTGAATTTCAGTTGCAAAGTACTTAAGAGTTAAATGAGCAGGCCATCAAGAAGAAGTGCATTTTCTTAGTTTTCTTTATTCCTTTAAAAGCTAGCTGCAAAATACAAGTCATGTGGAGGAATGCAATGTAGGGAAATCATGCAACAAATTAATAATCTAGAAGCACCTTAATCAATGGCTACATCTCACAGTACGCAAACCCGAAAACAGTCTACATTTAGGCTGTTAAAAGACTTGCTACTTCTGAACAGTAATGCTCCTTGTGAGTTGTTCCTGCTCTTTTGTACATGGCTATAAGCTCAGCATGCCTAACATAAGTTATATGGCACATTATATGTATTTTCCAGTTATGCCTGGTGAGCTCAGAGTAGTTGATGTATGTATTTTCCACCTGGATTAAAATCAAAGTAATAAGTGGATCTGAAGTGTTACATGTGGCCCATGTGAAAATGCTAAGTGCAGACAAGGAAAAATTTCCCAAACTGTAACCATAACAAATTCATTTTTTTGGAATCAGTGAACTATTCTTCCAGTCCCTGAAAGAGAAGAAAAAATTCTGTTGAACATCTGTTTTTCAGCAGCACTCTTGGAAACAGTGCCAGGCTAGTCCTACAGTTCTTGCCTGCCCTCATCCTTCCTGTCACCATGGCAACGGATCATAACATTGAACCACAAATCATCATGATATAACCTTTCCTTCCTGATCTGTCCTTTTACTTTTTTCCCAATGCAGAATCACATATCAGGACTGTTTCCAACTGGCACCAGCTAAACAGATACTGTCCCTTGTGATCAACCTACGCAGGCAATATTTCAAAAGTATTAGCTATGCTGTTTTTTTTCTGTTCAAGGTTATTTTAAAAAATATAACCAATTTCCCTTCTTTTCTACTCAGTACAAGATTACTCAGATTAATACAAATTCCCCCTTTTTAACACTTCTATCACATTTTTTTGCAATTCCTTTTTATTCTGCTCCTCTTTCTCCCCCATTCAAAGTAACCACTTCAGTCCATTCAGTGCTGTAGAAAGAGTTGTTGATTCATAACCTTGGTGACTCATTGCAGAGGCTTTGTCAATCAATCAACAACAATTTAGCTTAGAAATTGGTTGCCCCTCTGAGGTGCATTGGTCAGAAGGTTTGCTAGGGCCCATCATGGAAAATTCAGTGGTGCTTGAGGCCCAAGGTATTGTCTACTCCCACACAGGCCTTGTACACTCAAAGCCTTTGCTTTCTACACTCAGTCACACGGAACATGCAGAGGAAATCAAATACATTTGGTGCTGTGGCCAGCTTCAGTATTGGAGGAGTGGGTTGGGAGGTTGTGGGGAGCAGGACTGGGGGATCGTAGGCAAATAGATTCTGGGAGGTGTGAGAATTTGACAGATAAATAGGTAGAGGTAATGGTGTGGTTCAGTTGTCTGAGTGGTGAGAGGGCTTGGGAATGAGGTTGGAAATTGGGGAATAGGATCAGTGAAGGTATAGGCTTGGTTGTCAGAGTTTCACATGGGCCACATGTAATACTTCAGATCCACTTATAACTTTTATTTCAATCACTTGGTACCAAGGCTTAATTAATGCCAATCTCAATTGGCTATAAAAGTGTGGCATGACAGTACAGGCCCTAAGCTTCCCTAACATTATAGCAGAGCTTCACTGGTGAGTGTGAGGAGAATCAAGTGATTTGGAGTTACCCAGTGTGGTCGGAGCATGATCATGCAGCTGTATGCTGCCAAGGCAGAGTCCATATCGTTGGTGGGAATTAGTAGTTTGAGGCACCATGTTGCCTGTGCGGAGGTCTATATGGGGATGTATTTTCCAACTGCTGTGAGGCTGTAGGTATCTTCTGCCAGGTGGGAATGGGGCATTTCCACGTGCCTTCTCTACCCACCAACCCCCACCCTGAGTTGCAACAATCTGGGGCTGGGTCGGGCTGAGCAGAGCTGGGAGCACTGACCATCCTCACTCACTCACTGAGTCAGTGAAAACAGCTGGCAGCAGCTCTTCCTATGCTTGCTTGCTCTCCCATCATAGCTGTTTCTGTGATCCTCTCCCTTGCACTGTTTTTGTTAATTTCCAACTTACTAAAAATTCAGGTTGCAAACAGGAATGGAACCCTGTCATAACCCAGGGACTGCCTCTAATCCTGGTCCAGGCAGACCAGACTTATTCTCTGATTTTTCTCTACATGGCAACAATGGCTGCACTTCAAAACCAGTTCACTAGCTATAACACACTTCAGATGATCATGTATTACAAAAAAGGAGGCCCATTGAGTCCATGTAGGCCCTCAGTCCCATTCTCCCACTTATTTTTCTGTAATCCATTCTCACTCTCAAGCCCATCAACTCTCCCTAGTTCTCCTGCCACTAGGGACAATTTATAGTAGCCCACTAACCTGAGGTCATGAGAAGTACAATAGAAATACTGGATCTGTTCTCATTTTTTGCTTGACTCTGAAAGAAATGGGAAGGCAAAATACTTAGCGAAAATCCTTCAGAATCCTAGTATTTGTATGTAATCTTCTCTATCTTAGTGGGCATGGTTTAGAACACAATAGTTACCCTGTCAAATAGCTGCTGTGCTCTAGGATAAGATGAAAAGTTTGATGGTAAAATTTCATCTTTTGGTCCACTGGTTCATCAAGTCAGCATATGACCGAGCATGGCTTCAATAAGCTGAAGTAAAATTAGTCAAGCGGTGTCAAGAGGAAAACACTCCAAAAGTAGGAGTCATACACCCCATAAAAGAAGATGGCTGTGGCTGTTGGAAGTCAATCATCCCAAGTCCAGGATATCACTATGGGAGTTCCTAAAGGCAGTGTCCCAGGCCCAGCCATCATCATCTACTTCATCAATGGCCTTAGAAGTGGGAATGATCATTTTTGACTGCACAATATTCAATTCTGTTGCAGCTTCTCAGAAAAAGGGACCTCATTCACAGTCCTAAGCAATCAATTCCTTCACTACCACTGTACCATGAATGCTGTGTGCATCATCCACAATTATGCTCTAGGTCTACTCCTACAGCATATCTCAAACTCAAGAACTCTACCAGTTTGAAGCCCACCATTTGTGGGCTCCTTTCCAAGTCACACACCTTCATGATTTGGAAATATATCGCTGCTCCTTCATCATCACTGGGTCTAAATCCTAAAATTCCCTACCCAATAGCACTCAAGGAGTACATTTACCAAAGACTTGAACAGTTCAAGAAGGCAGCAAACCACCTCAGTGGCTTGATGGATATTGGTGAAAGGGAGAAGTGGAGGTGGTTAATGTAGTGAAGGAGGTAGAGGGGAAAGTGCGTTGAGGTGCGAGGGTGACTCATGCATGATGTAGCAGATTCAATTCCTGGAATTAATTGAAACAAGCTGAAAAAAATTCAGTAATGCTTTCACTCCTGAAAAACAAAATCAATGCTCATTCACATAAAGGTGAAAAGAAGTGTGCTTGAATTTCTGAGCATCATTGTTTAATTGGTTCACTCCCATAATTTGGCATACTTTTACTCATCATTCAGTCTACTTGTTCCCGTAGGGATTTCATATTCTGCAAAATTTTAGAGTTTCGATCCAAGTAAGGCTAATTATTTTCTTTTTGGTATTATTGTATTATCACTTCTCAAGGTGATTGGCATCCAGGGCACAATATTATGAGTTTACCTTAAGACTTTGAACCAGAGTTCTAAGAAATAAAACTGTTCATAATATTAATGAAAATGTCAGATATGCGAACAGTGAGGATGATGTGAAATATCACAGAAACCCTGATTATATGCCAATAACTCCTGCAAACCTTGAGACCCATCCAAAAATATTATATCTGAATATTGTGATGCAGTGCTATATTGTATTGACTCAATTAGAAAGTCATGATTTATGCACTATATTGAAGGTTGTAAAAGTTCAGAGTGTTTTTGTGGTTTGTGGGCTTTGAAGTCTTTCCATTTTTCTTTCCCATTCCTATGGGATACAATGATTCCTTCTTGGGCTATGGTCCTTTGGAGTAAGCAGTCATCTGAAATATTTACATATGTAGACATTTTTCATATCTTATTCAGTGGTGGGAGCCTATTCAACTATGAAGACATCATTGCAAAAAGATGCATTTCACTGTGTGTTTCGATGTACATGTGACTAATAAATAAATAACTTAAATCTTAAATATCATTGTTGGGCAATCCTTTCCTCATCCATTGTTCACACATACTGTATGTACATGTTCCAGCAAAGATCAACAAACTGTCACGATTTGGGAACCCTGGATGATTTTTCTCTCCCTGACTTGGGGCTCCAAGGCTAACTGTAACATCCCTATTGAGATCAGCTAACCGAATGGACATCAAAAATCAAATTTACAATTTCAGTCTGATATCAGATAACCACCTGCTAATCTTTTGATGCTTTTTATTATCATTGTGCACTTGTCCCTTTACTGGTATAATCATAAGAACACAAGCATGGACAGGCCATTCATCTCCTCAAACCTGCTTCACCATTCCATCATATCAGGTGATTTTTTAACCTCAATACCATTTTTCAGCACCAACCCCATATCCCTTAATATCTAAAAGTACATCCATCTCTGCATTGAATATACTCAGCTTCCACATCACTCTTGGGTGGTGAATCCCAAAGATCTAAGGAAAAAGGAGTTCTGATTTTAACTAATTACCTTATGTTCCCTCCTCTGTTGAACTTTCAGTGTCAGCAATGCCATTAAATGACATGCTAACCAGTGGTTGGAGGTAGTCTTCTTGTGGTCATAAGCTACTCAGGGACCAGCTGTATTGGGAGATGTGAAATATTAAGACATTTGCATACACGATGACAAAATAGAACCCTTCAACTCAACAACTGACTTAAATATTCACAGGTTTTGCAGGTCCAAAATTTTGTGCACCTGACCCCCAAAATGGTCACCTTCAATGAATCCCCAAAAAACTTGGATGTAAGTGATGATCCCTTTAAGAGAGGGGAAAAAAAACTTTATTTCTTCATAAGGCACAAGAACTGATAACCCTGAGAACAACATCCAGCAGAGAATCCATAAGTTCAATAAGCATGGTAAAAAGGGGATATGACTAAATGCGTAAATAGTTGCTCAATAAATATTACAATCTCCAGTACAGTATAATTGAGATACTACATATACAGCACTGGACTGTGTTACTCAGATATAACCCTACTTTTGTGCTGTTTAGATATTCAAGTGGGCAGCACATTCCTTTTTTTATGTACTACAGGACTGAATTGTATAGAACTGATTGCAAACTTCCACCATTTGATTACAGCGCCCCTCACACATATTGAATCATACTCCTACATGCACATGCATCAAAGAAAGTGCAGTAAGCATGGAAAATTGAATCACTGTTCAATGTGCATATCCTGTCAAAATGGTTCATGTATATACAATTAATACAAAACATGGGAAACACACAGGAACTATCCCCTGAATGTGGGTAAGTGGCAAAAGAATAAAAGGGGGAGTCAATGGGTATATGAGAGATAATTAATTGCAGGGAAATATGGAAAGGGGGAATGGGATTGATCTGCCAAGAGCTGGCATGGATACAAAAGACTGTCTCATAATAAGTCAGTTAAAACCAGGCCTGAATGGTGGCAAGAAGCTCTTCCCTTGTACTGTTTGAAGGGTTCATCACTTCCATCTGGGGTTTTTGGGGATTCACTGGAGTTGGCCTTTTAAGGGGTGAAGTGGAATGAACTTTGGAGTTGAAAAACCTGTGGATAATTCTGTCAATTGTTGAGGTGAAGGCTTCTATTCCTTTTAAAAATGCTGCTCTTTCTGGTCTCGCAGGCTAATGGGAATTTCAAACACTGGAATTCTGAGCATCCATTGTAGCACACATAGACTGAGGGGTGGTGGACCTGGCCACTAGTTTTTTGCTGGAAAGGATGGGCTCCAGGCCTTGTTCAAAGCAGTGTGCATAATGGAGCTGAACTCCTTGTGCTCCTCAACATCTAACACAGGCTACCACAAACAGACCTGCCAATAGCCCAAGCACCTCAATGCTTTATGTAAAGACTGACTCTTGTAATCTCCATTTGAGTCTCCTGGAGCTGGGACACTGGATGATATTTCTCCCCCATACCTGGTGACTCACCATGAGAAGCACCAACCCCTGAAACTGCTTCTCACTGTGTATGAAGTGGTGCAACTCTTGAAGAGTTCTTTTTACATGAAACAGCTGAATTAATGGTTAAAATAATTGAACTGGTTTCTGAAATGGACTGACACTTTTAGAAAGTTATTCTGTTATCACATTTACCTCCTCACTTATTTTTTTCCCTGATAGGTCATCCAGAAACGTTAATGCTCTGCAGATGCTGCCTGACCTGCTAAGTACTACCAACACCTCCTGTCTCGGATTTTCACCATCCACGTACTTTGGTTTTATACAGCTCACAGGTGAAAACAATTCAGTCTTTCACTCACATGGGCAGGATTTTTCCAGCAGGCGTTGATGAATAATAAGGTGGAATAGTGGCTAGTTGTGCGCAGAGAAGGTGGAATGTGAGACCGCAGTCCCGCCTCAGGCAGTCCGCCCCCTGAGTCACCGGAAATATGAGTAACCTAAAAAATTATTTAAATTGAACAACGAAACTAAGGGTTTTTCAAATGTGAAAAAGAAGTTACTTTGCAGCAGCCTCATACGGTGCGGGGGCGGGACTTAAGTTCGTCTCTGTGAAGTCTTCCCGCTTGAAGAAAAGGCGCGAGTTTTAACGTCGGAGCAGTTTGTGGGCGGGAGATTCAAAGCCCGGGTCGGAGGGTCAAAGCCCGGACCTTCCCTTAGGGTGTTGTCATGGCCGAGGAAAGGAAACTCAGGTTAAAGCGGAGGAGAGTAGCTGGCCCGCCACAGGAGCCGAGCCCCAGGCCGCGGCGATTCGAGGGGCGCCAGGTCGCCGGGCAGAGCGGCAACGAGCCACCGGAGGCCGAGAGGAAGCAGTAAGTGAGCGGGACGTCGGCTTCCCCCGGCCAGTGGCACAGCGCAGAAGCGGGCCCTTCGGCCCACCACGTCCATGCTGACCATTGCACTCATCGATGCCGCACCTTCCCCAATAAAGGAACATGCCTCATTATGTGGAGAAAACCCCAGTGCAATTCGGATGGGCCGAATGGCCTATTTCCGTGACATGCCCCATGTGAATCCATAATCCACTATAACGTTTGATGGTGTTAATGTTTGACATAGTTTTTGTGTTCCTGTCTTTAGGGGAAAATTGTTTAAGATCCATAGTAAAACTTCATGATCAAGCCCAACCCATATTCATGAGATATAAAGGAAAGCCTAAGAACCGTCTATAGGTAGCTTTCTACATTTAACTTTTTATGATTTTACTCCATATTAGCACTAGCTAGAATGGCGTAAAATCATAAGTCATACCTAGCACTGAACACCTTTTTAGGGATCACCTATTCAGTAGTCTTTTGGCTTGGTGTATGTGTGTGTGTGTATATACACACATATATATATATATAAAAGACGTAGTTGTATAGCACCTAATACTCAATCTAACTATGAAAATTTAAAAAAAACTGCAGAATCTGGAGACCTAAAATAAAAACCAGAAAATGTTGGAAACAGCAGGTCAGGCAGCATCTGTGGAAAGGAAACCTAGCTAATGCTTCAGGTCTGAGATGAAAGTCTGCCTTATCGAGTGTTTTCAGCATCTTCTGTTTCTATTATGTACAATATACTCTGAAGAGCAGCAGCTGAGTTTTGTACACATCAAGCTTCCTCAATTCAATTGTTCTTGTCTGGAAATTTCAACAGATTTGCTGGTCTTCCCCAAGCAATACCCCAGGTTTATAAATAGCCAGAGTATACAGAGCAGCTTTGTTTCAATTTGTCATTCCAAGGACAGGAAATTTGACATTGCTGCATTGCGGATCCAGCCTTGGCTATATTTTCAAAGAGAAAGAAATAACATGACTTGCGTTCCTGGGATACCCAGTTTATTTTGTCTCTCCAAATCCTAGCGTGGAGCCTGACCCCAAAATCTTCTGATTCCAAGTCATTATCTTGAGTTAAGATGACAATGTACTGTGAGAGGCTTGTAAAAGGTGCTAGAGAGATCCAAAGCCGATTCCCTTAAATAACATGGGGAGCGGGACTTGAGGTTCTCACTGCTGTACTTCCTGTAAAATGGGAAGAAACATCAGAGAAGTTCCCGCTCACGTTCTAGTAGCTTCCAACTAGGACGCAAGATCAATAGGTTCAAGTTTGGCTGATGCCTAATGCGTAAGAGTTCACATGTGAATAATGACCACTTGGACAAGAGGGAGACAGCTCAGTGAACTGGCAAGGCAGTGAGAGATATAACAACATTTTCTGCTAAAGAGATGAAAGTTAGCAATTTTAAAATAAAACAGGTGTCTAAGCCAAGTGACAATTACAGCTAACACTAAAGTCTTTGTACTTGTAGGCTGCCAGCTACTGTTTCCACTTGGCTCGATGACAATGACATGAATGAGACTGACCACATTTGGGCTCTTTTGATGAAATCTATGTTTCCAGACATGAAAGGATCAGATTGGAAGACTATGTCAGTGCCAGACTTGCCCTTGAGTTCTGAGAAGGTAATGTGAAGAATTGGCATTCAGTTTAATTTCTTAATTCTGGTGGGGATCCTGATCTTTGATGTTTACTCCAGGTATTCCAATATCGCACATTTATGTGGTTGAAGAATTGTTTGCCAGTTTGCTTTTCGACTCTTTCAGGGCTGTCTAGCTAGTCACATGACAGTATGCTTACAGTTGCATTTTATTTACAACTGTTTTGGGAAGGTGGCAAAAACAGTATTTCTTGCATAATGTGGTTATTTTTATTGTTTGTTTCTTGTTTCAACATCGATTGGGGAAAGTGTACAGCTAGGAAACTTAACTGATGGCGAGCCTTTGACTCTAGGCTGTGTGTTATTCCACTGCACAGCCAGTTAACAGATACTGAAGCTGTAAATTCACTCTGGGCTTGAACTCTGAACCACACAGACCAAAAAGTCCCATGCTGAGTTTCCAGCTCTGTGCTCAGCCAGTTGATGTTGGCCAGGACACCAGTTGTGGTTCTGCTGGTGGCCTTAGCACTGTATGCCAAGTTTAAAGGTTCTCCTTTTTCATTGCAGTTCATTAATTACTGTTGGGAAATGTACATGTCTTGAAGTCAAGGCAGGGGGGCAGGGAAGCTCTGTTGCACTTCTGCCATTTTCCAGTAAGAGGCCTGTAGGAGGAAAAGGGGCAAAAATAGATTAATTGCAATTTAAACTTGTTAGTAGGGTGAATGACATGCCCTAAATTCAAGAGCTTCATTTTTTAATAAGACAATGGATCACATCAAAACTACTAGATGTAGTTTTACCACATCTAATCATGAATGGTGGTGAACAATTAAACAACTGGTGGGAAGAGGAGACTCCAAGGGGCCAAATATGCAAGTGCTAAAGAAAAGGCTGAAGCATTCACAACCATAGAGCCATAGAATCATACAGCACAGAAGCAGGCCCTTCAGCCCACTGTCCATGTTGACAATCAAGTCCCATTTTATTCCCCACATTCTTCATCAACTACCACCCATCTAAACTAGGGACAATGTACAATGGTCAGTCAACCTACCGACCTGCATGTCTTTGGGATGTGGGAGGAAACTGGAGCACCCGTGGGAAACCCATGTGGTCACAGGGAGAATGTGCCAACTCCACGCAAGCAGCACTAGAGGTCAGGATTGAAGTTGGGTCTCTGGTGCTGCAAGGCAACAGCTCTACTAGCTATGCCACTGTTCCACCTAATGTCAAATCAGCTACAGAAAGAGAAATAAGATCTGCTGGAAAGTAGGGTGGAGCATTAGCAGAATCAATTTAATCTTTACGTGTGAGATACACACTTTGGGAAGTCAAATTCTTGTTGGACATTTAGAGTAAATGGTAGGGACCTTAGGAGCATTGATGTACTGAGAGACAATAGAGAGCAAGTCCATAGCTCACTGAAAGTGGTGACTCAGGTGGATAGGGTAGTGAAGAAGGTATTTAGGTAAGGCACTAAAATAAGTGTTGAGACATCATGTTGCAGCTGTATAAAAACATAGGTTAAACTGCACTTGGAATATTGTGTGCAGTTCTGAATCAGGTTTATTATCACTAACATATGTCATGAAATTTATTGTTTTGTGGCAGCAGTACAGCGCAAGACACAAGAATTTACTATAAGTTACAAAAATAAATAGCACAAAAGAGGGATAATGAAGTTAGTGTTCATAGACCATTCAGAAATCTGATGGAGGAGGGGAAGAAGCTGTTCCTGAAACAATGAGTGTGGGTCTTCAGGCTCCTGTACCCCTTCCCTGACGGCGGCACGGTAGCATAGCAGTTAGTGTAATGCTATTACAGAGCCAGCGACCTGGGTTCAATTCCGGCTGCTGCCTGTAAGGAGTTTGTACGTTCTCCCTGTGTCTGCGTGGGTTTCTTCTAGGTCCTCCGGTTTCCTCCCACATTCCAAAGATATACAGGTTAGGAAGTTGTGGGCATACTACGTTGGCGCCAGAACAATGGCGACATTTGCAGCTTCCCCCAGCACATTCTCAGTAATGCAAAAAGACATATTTTACTGTGTGTTTCGATGTACATGTGACTAATAAATATCTATCTAGTCACGTGAAGAGGGCATGCCCTGGATGGTGAGGGTCCTTAATAGTGGATGCTGCCTCTTGATGTCCTTGATG
>JAUZTB010000072.1:20926930-20943467 GCA_034780895.1 Rhynchobatus australiae
TCAAGCTCTGGAATTCCCGCCCTGAACCTCTCAATCCTTAAAACCAACATTTTGGTATTCTACCTGGATCTTACCTTACACAGCTTGGTGCCAAACGTTGTCTGATAATGCTGTGAAAGCCCTTGAAGGTTTTGCAGCACCAATGATGTTGTATAAATGTACATTGTATATTGTTTGAAGTCCACCAGCACTCTGTAACATTGGTGAAATTCTGGAATCACATGTGCAGTGAGACTGGGAGAGGATGGCAGGTTTCCTAAAGGGGACTTCAGAGGATCAGTTTTTACAACAATCCAACAGTCCCATTCACTTATAGGGTCATTAAGTTTTTATTTTTCTTAATTGAATTTAAATTCTCAATTTGCAAGATGGGATTTGAAACCAATTCCACAGACTAAGACTTCAGCAACAGTACAATAAAGTTTCCTAAACCATTCTAACACAGTAGCTGGTTGTAGATGAAGGGAGGGTTTGGTGCGAGTTGGTACAGCAGGGCTGACCCTGATCCTATGTGTACCTTGGAAATGCCCATTGGTGATGTGGCAATGACAGGACTTTGCCCATTGCTGGTGAAGATTGAGTGGCTCAGGAACACGTTGTGATGTCACTGGCGAGTCACCCGAGCAACAGCAGTTCAGTAATTTGAATTCAGTCCAAATAAAAGAGAAATAAATACCTGGTCTCAGTAACAGTGTGCATGGGGTTGTCTAGGTGTCATTTGGTTCAGTTGAGCAAATCTGGCATCCTTACCTAACTACAACTCCAGGCCCACACTAATGCACCTGACTGCACTGCAAAAAAATTGGTTCCAGATTATCATGGTAAATATCTCTCCTCAGCAAATCTACTGGAAATAATTCAACTGCTCATTTATTTCTCTGCTGTGTGTGGGATCTCCCCGATGAACGATCTCTCTTCTTGTTTATGGGTGAATCCGCGCACTTCTTGTGTTACTTATTGTGCCTGAATCACTTTCAGATTTTTCTTTAGGAGGGATCAACAGTCCCAGTGATGCTACTGAAGTCACCATTTCTGCCAATGTGCTTCACAGCCAATGACATACCTCTCAAACGTGGGGATATGTCAACAGTTAATTTTCACACACAAGCTCCCATAGACAGCAGTAAGTCAAATGGCCAGATAATCCCACTGAAAATGTTGACTGAAAGATAATTGTTGGCTCAGGACACTGGTGATGAGTTACTGCTCTTCCACATTTAGCATGGCTTGGAATCAAAGCCAGATCTGATCGCCAGTAGCTGTGACACTGCAGCAGACTGACAGGATATCCTGAAACATCAGCTTGCATTGTGATGTCAGGCATTTGGCCATAAGACCACAAGACCGAGGAGCAGAATTAAGCCATTCAGCCCATCGTCTGCTCCGCCATTCAATCATGGCTGATTTATTCTTCCCTCTCAACCCCATTCTCCTCCCCGTAACCTTGGATGCCCTTACTATTCAAGAACCTGTCAATCTCTGCTTCAAATATACCCAATGACTTGGCCTCTACAGCCACAGATTCACCACTCTCTAGCTCAAAAAATTCCTCCTCATCTCTGTTCTCAAGGGACATCCTTCTATTCTGAGGCTGTGCCCTCTGGTCCTAGACTCTCCTACTACTGGAAACATCCTCTCCACGTCCACCCTATCCAGGCCTTTCAATAATCAGTAGGTTTCAATGAGATCCCCCTCATCCTTCTGAACTCCAGTGAGTACAGGCCCAGAGCCATCAAATGCTCCTCACACGTTAACCCTTTCATTCTTGGGATCATTCTTGTAAACTTCCTCTGGACTGTCTCCAATGGCAGCACATCCTTCCTTTGATATGGGTCCCAAAACTGTTCGCAATGCTCTAGATGTGGTCTGACCAATGCCTTATAAAGCCTCAGCAGTACATCCTTGTTTTTATATTCCAGTCCTCTCGAGATAAATGCTGACATTGCATTTTCCTTCCTTACTGCTGACTCAACCTGCAAGTTAACCTTTAGGGAATCCTGCACTGGGGCTCCCAGGTCCCTTGCAACTCCAATTTCTGAATCAGCTCCCAGTTTAGGAAATAGTCTTCGCCTTTATTCCTTCTATCAAAGTGAATGACCATACACTTCCCTACGTTGTATTCCATCTGCCACTTCTTTGCCCATTCTCCCAACCTGTCCAAGTCCTTCTGCAGACTCTCTGCTTCCTCAACACTACCTGCCCCTCCACCTATCTTTGTATCATCCACAAACTTGGTCACAAAGCCATTAATTCCATCGATTTGGTTAGTCCTACACAGAGGCTTGCTTATCTTTCACTTTGCAGTCATGAAGGGTCCAAAGTTGGTTTCACCTGCCACGATTTTGAATATTTTATTTTGTATTATCCTTTTTTTCTTTTTTGTAATCCAATCCAGTTCACTTAAAAATTTCCAATAGAATACAGTTACCTGCACATATTACACATTTTCATAACTCTTCCCAAACATGGTTATAACAGGGATATTATTTGTTCTTCCTCCAACTCCAAATTTAAAATCATATATAAACCTGAACTTTGAAATGTAGCTTCTTTAAGGGAGTGGGCAGTGAGGGATGTGGAAATATAAAATTAAATAATCTCTGACACCATGGACTATTGCCTAGCCAACAGCACGATCTGTAATTTAACAGGGGAACAGAATGGAGAAGAGATTGGGTTGAAGGACCTTTAATCAAGGTCAAGTACAACACATGATTGGACAGAGTATGATTTTATTTTAAGAACATATCACACTTCACAAGATAGATGGAATAAACGGAAGCCTGAAAAGTTCTTAAAACGTTTCAATGCAAGTATACATGTTGAGAAAAAAAGTAGTCATATCTGAGCAGAACAACATTCATGTAGCACAAGCTCTGAGTTTCCTTCAGTTTAATCATTAAAAATTATCACTTGTTCAGATGTCTTTTTTTAAAAGAAACTAAGACTTGAAAACAAGACATATAGTGAAGGAAAAGAGTCAAGTTATTTTCCCTACATTTCATATTCAGGCTCTAAACTTGTCCATCCCTCAGCAAACACATGCCATCTCACAAGCTTCCCACAAACCAGCCAAGCTGGAGTTTATTCAATAGAAACTATTTCCTTTAACCAGATTGATAGGCTACATTGTGTTCAAAATTATTCTCAGGATTTCCAAAATGCTGTGATTTTCCTCCATTATAGAACACAACTCAAAAGTACCTTTTACTTTGACAAAAGGGGAAGAGATTATTAGTGAAATCAGATCAATCTAATTACTTAGACATAGAAAAGTGTCTAATTTATGTTTACCTTTCCAACAGCCATCCAACCATGTGGGCACTACAAGGTCCGTAGGCTGCTGTCAGACTGGAGCCTGTGGTCTTTATGACACCCACACAGTTGACTGGCTGCACCCAAGATAAATAAATACTACAACATTTACAGTATTATATCTAAATAAATATAGGAAATGGTTTATTTCTCTTTTAAAATGTTTTAAAGAATTTAGAATTAAAGGGAAAGGTATTTAACTACCCTGATATTCAAAACGAAATTTGCTTCAACTCCAACCATCTTTTCCTGTGCTAAACCCCTAACTTGCTTTGTCATGTCCCAACTTTGTACCTTAGTTTCTTGTAATACCCTGGTTTCAATTTCTTCAGACAGGTTTCTGATTGCCACACCAAGAATCCAAGATAACATTGTCTGATACCATGACCCAGGTGCATTATGCAACCTGGGGCATGATCAACCACATCCTCCTCAACTGCCTGTTCTTCCTACATTCAGCTCAGTGGAATTGCCTCTATTGAGCTTCCTTCTTAACCATCAGCCAGAGTCACTAATGTCACTAATTAGTGTCACAGCAATGTCACTAATTTACACCTCCATCCTTTATTTCTTACTTTATCTAAGGATTGATTCATGGTCTCAATCTTCTTCCTCATCCATATGCTGGTTTTTAATAACAGTGTCTACACCATGGAATCAACTTCCACATGCCTCTGAGAAGTCCTGAACCTCTTTCACTGCCTCATTTTCTTCCAAACTTGGTCATGGAGTCACACATCGGAGAAACAGGCTCTTTGGCTCAATGAATTCATGCCAACCATCAAGCACCCATTTACACTAATCTCATTTCATTCTCCCCACATTCTCTTCAACTTGGCTCAGATTCTATCACTCACCTACACACTAGGGGCAATTTACAGTGGTCTTTGGGATGTGGGAGGAAACCCAATGGTCGAAGAGAGAATGTGAAAACGCCACACAGACAGCACTAGAACCTCAGGATTGAACCTGGGTGGCTAGAATTGGCGCTGTGAGACAGCACTCCACTAGCTGCACCTCTGTGCCATCCCAACCACTTGCTGACATCCAGTTTTAGAAGTGGCATTTTCCTGCGGTTAAGCATTGGGAAAATTGAAGATATTGTCTTTGGCTCACATCACAAAACCCACATACTCGTCATCGGTTTTTGGTTACCGTCTCTGGCTGAACCAGACTGCTAGAAATCTCAAAGTGGCTGCTCTGAAACTCAGCAATATTACTGCAACATTGTCAAACCAAAGTAGAACAAAGAGAAATGTGTCCTCTTCATATCTCAGATCTATCACAAGCAGATTTTAAATTAAGACATTTGGTTTAAAGTTAGGTGTTCCAGCTGTACTGACAATATAACCAGCATTCTGAGAGCAGAAGCTACTGCATCAATTCCAGTCATGCAGGATTGCATTCACTGACCAACACTGATTATAACTTTCTAGCCTGGGCAAATACTAAGTACATGTGCTCCGCATGGAGCTAAGCCCACTCTCAATGTGCAGGTGGAAGCAACTCTCTAAACACTGAAAATTAATCTATGGCAAGTTCCAAATCTGTTTCAAATTTGACAATGAGCCTCATATGGTGTCAAACCCAAACAGCATGTGACATGACTCCTTCAAGAGGTTTTGCAATGCTTCAGCCTGGAGTCTATTAGAGGTTGAAATCCAAAGGTATGATGTTGATTTCTATCTGGCATGATGTTGTGATAGAAGCACATCTTTGAAGGCAATAACCTACCTCCCCAGCCATCCTGCCACCAACCTTTGTTTTATTTAAAAAAAGAAATCCAAACAGAAATTTATTAAAAGTTAATTGTTCTAAGGAATATCATAATTTTGTCAGCTTACAAGAGCTCCATTTGGAAAAGATAGCTGTCATATAATTATATTTTCCTAAAGAATAAGTTGCAATTTTTCTGAATGCAAAAAAAATTGTATTTTGCAATACCAGTGGAAAAGTGTACAGTTTGTAAGAAATTATGTCACTTAAGTTATTTTAATGAAATGTATCCACCCACCCAACCATTTTGGGATCAAGGTGCAAGCTAATCCAACAGAGGTTCTGACTCAATCTGGATAAGTAATAACAGCAATGACATTGAAGTAATTACAGCACCTCCGGAATTGAGTTTCTTATGCTACTTTATATTTTTAACAAAGAATCAGAGTATGAAAAACATTTAAAAACACTGAATGGGATGGGGCATATATTAACTGAATGAGGAAACTGAAATGCTCAAGGCTGAGCAGACACTGCAAAAATGTTTTATAAATGCAAGTTTTCTTTGATACAATAATGACAAGCCAATAGACAAATTTCATACAAGAGAAATGGAAAGCATCAAGTGAGTGAGACTGCAATAAATACCACCACAAAGATGATGGAACAGAATTTCCTAAACATTCGCTGGACTGGTTCCAGGGATGGCAAGTTTGCTGTGTGAGCACAAATCAAGTTGACTGAGACTGTGTTCTTTAGGGTTCAGAAGAATGAAAGGAAATCTCATTGAAACACAAAATTCTTGAAGGGCTTGACAGGCTAAATGTTTCCCTGACTGAGTTGTCTAAGTCCAGGGTAGACAGTCTGAGAAAAGGGGTAGGCTGTTTAGGACTCAAATGAGGAAAAATATCCACACTCAGGTCTTCTTTGGAATTCTCTAACCTGAATAGCTGTGGAAGCCAAATTGTTGTGTTCATTCAAAACAGAGGTTGAGAGATTTCTGGGCTTGAAGGGAATCAAGAGGTTTGGGGATGGTGCCAGAAAATGGCACTGAGGTGGAGGATTAACCATGATCTTGACAAATGGCAGAGCAGGCTCAAATGGCTGTTGGGTCTACTCCTACTCTTACTTCTTAGAAGGTCTATCATGTCCATGCTGGGCAAAAACAAGCCATTTGGACTAATCCTATTTCCCAGCTCTCCATCTGTAGCTCTATAGGTTATAGCACCTTGAGTGTTCATCCAGATACATTTTAAATGTAATGAAGGTTTCTGAGTCCACCACTCTTTCAGGTGAGGAGGTCCAACCCCAGCCCTTTGAGTTATTAACAGAAGTCAATTATAAGTCTGACATCCTTTGCATCCTGCATTCCAAAAGGGAAAGTGGAATGTGGAGATAGAGCCATCATGATTCTACTTTAATGCATCTCCCAGAAAATGGTTTTACGCTGACAATGGTATTAATTTAGGACACCTGCTTGTCCAGCCAACTGGGAAGAAGTAACTTTAAAGTGGCAGGAGAATGTGAACATTGTTCTCAGAAATAAACACTGACATCAACATATTTAACTTAAAAAAGTAAGTACTTTACGTATGGTGACTGGAATTTCAAAATGGTGACTATGTTTAATTGCATGCGTCAAACCTTTTTGATAAAACTTTAAAAGTTTTCAAGTAATGTGTAAGGATAAGCAATTAACTGGTTATCACTTTCTACTTCGTGTTCAATATAATTATCAATACAGTAGTTTAATAAATCATATTACCAAATGAAAATGAAATGTACTTTCAACATATTGCAACATTAGTATCAATAGAGTTTAAGGAATAGTATGATTTTTGTGCCTGTGAATATTGCATCAAGACAACTTTTCAAGAAGTACAGATATGCAGCATGTACTTTTTCCTTTTCAGCTCATAGATTTAGCAAAGGATAAATTCAACAATGATAACTTTCTGAGCTACAACAATTCAACACGTTAAACTCTAAAGGGTATGCAGTTTAATTTTAACTCAACAACATATTGCCTGATTGTTGATCCAACCAGAAATCTTTAATACCTCCAGTACTATAAAAAAGTTAACAACATAGTTCTAATTTCCTCAGTTGTTGAAAAAAACTATGAAATCATCCTTACTCATTCTAGCTGCCAAACATTCACTGCAGCTAAGGCAACAATCCTAGTGAGATACAGGAAAGGGATCCAAAAGCAAGAGAAATAAATTCTATGCATAAATATTGAAAGAACTCTGTATGGTCCTTTTTTTTCTTAAAAATTGCTGCAGTATGTTAAATGTTCTGCTGTTGAGGTTTTTGATAGCTGTGAAATATAGCTTCAAGTAGGCCAACAAAACAGGATACGGTCTCATTAAAGCTGGTGATGAGGTAGATTCCCAGAAATTCTTGGTAGTTAGATTAATGTCCAGCTGAACTGTAATTGAAAACAGCTGTTTCTGCACATTTTTCTTGCTGTTTGTTTTATCACAGAAATGTCCCCTTTGACATTAATGCAATGTGAGCATCCTACATAAAATAGATCCAGAATTTTACATGTTGTGAAATGATGATTTACATTGTGATAATGAAATTTCTTGCATCAGTCATACATGTCAAGTTTTATGTGTGCCATGACTACTTTGAGAAGGAAGTCAGCCAAGTTTATTTTTCCTTACAGGATAAATTTAATGCAGTACCTTTTCTCTTTTTTTTAAAAAGTACAAGAAGGTGTTGACAGTGAAATCAAGAGGAAGGTTGAGGTTGGAGGAGAAAAAGGACGTGAAGGAGGTGCAGAGGAACAGAGAGGCAAGCAGGACAGACTGATGGAGAGGAAAGGGAAAAAAGGATACAAGAATGGGAACACAGGAAAGAGAGCCTATAGATGAAAGGATTAAAGAGTGGCAAGGGGTTGGGTGGTGGTGGTAAGAGAACAGCAGGGATGGCAAGGTATGGCGACAAGGAAATCAGGAAAGGTGAATGGATGCAGGAGAGTGTTGTGGGAGGATGGGGAAATGGGAAGGGAAGGCAGGGGCATTGGCAAGGGAGAAAGATAGCAAGAGAGGAAAGAATGATTCAAGATTATCACTAGACAAACCTCCATGAAAAATGATCAGCCACAAATAATTCCTAAGATAACCAAGGAATCTATGGAAAACGTATCCAATATGTTACAGAATTGCACATCTGCTCAGCTGCTTCCTGCTAAAGTTATATCATAAATCAATTTAAGAAAGCAAAACTTGAGCCATAATATTTTCCTTAAAAGCTTAAATCTCTGCAGTCTGTACTTCTATTCACCAGCTTGACCAAGGTCAGCACCTCATCTTTCAGCAATGTTTTCTCCTTACTTCCTTTTAATGCTAATGTTCGATGAAATTCTGCTGCAGTTACCAAGTGACCATCCATGTTTGCCAGAGAATAACAGCAGCTTGTTTGAACATGGATGGGGTTCAAGGTTAAATTCTATTTAGCCTCCAATTGACATCATGTATTATGTATTGATTAATGGGAGTTCACCATCTACTAAAGGGATATATGAAAATACATTAATTTTTTAATATGTTAACTGCACCCACTGGCAAATCTGATAATCATATGACTCACTCTACCACCCTGGTAAGAGAACAATAGCCATGTACTATGACTCCTGAATGCACCTGAAAGCTTCCTCTGGGTCCTAAACTCCACTTCTGAAACAATAGTTTTAACTAAGAGTTCTTAGTCATCTTTGATTACAATAAATGTTTTAACTAAGGCTTCTCTAGGTCTGAAATATTGTGGCTCTAGATACTGCTGTCTCCTAACTCCCACCCCATTAGAACACTCTCCTTTCTCTCTGAAAACAACTTCACAACTTCAGCCAATACCCACCGCAACTGGAGAGCAAGGGGTGATCAAACCCACACAGCGTTATTTAGGTTCTCACTTCTTTTCCCAGGCTCTCCACGCCTTTTTCCTTGTAGCATCTCATCCAAAAAAAGGTCTTATTGCATGAACTTAGTGGTAAGTGTGACCTAGTCAATTGGTAATGGCCCACATGGTCATCAATCCTGGTGGTGAAGGAAACTGGGGAAATACAAGCAGCCACAATTGGAGCAATGCTGTAATCTGAAGTTCATAATACCAAGAGGTTCTGAAGACTGAGGCAAGATCATTAAGGGATAATTAAGGCAAAGCGCATTCCATCGGATCATTTCAAAATATTGGCATAATTGTTTCATGGTATGGTTAAAACAGCACTAAATTACTGAGAACTTTAAAAAAAAACACTCAACAGTCTTGTACAATAACCATGTGGATTACAAATTATATACCTTCGTGAAGTAGCAGACTGGAATGGCGTAATACACCATCCTTGAATCACCCTCAATTAGCCAGAGAGACTATTACTTTTGTACAGCATGCAGTATCATTGGACACCTGATGGAATCACAGTTAGGTTATCAGCAAGAGCAAGATAAAATGTTGCTGCCATCTAGTGGTAAGCAAAGAACATTTTGTCAGCTCGTTTGAAGGGAAAAGAACACCAAAGGAGCTGCCAATTCCACTTTTGCAAATGTGCACTATGTACATTGCTCCTGCCAGGAAGCCACAAGCAATTTCAAGTTAATGAGATTGCTTTCAATTCATTTCAGCATGAAGCAGTGAGCATTAATTCAGTGGTATTTTATTATTTTTTGCCTTTTCAGACTCTCTCTGGCCTCCACATATTATTCACAAGCCAAGAAAACAGCCTTGCGATCTGCTCCAAGGCCTCTGCCAATGCTGCTCTCTAAATGGACATCAGGATGTCTGGGAAAGCAGTCTGTTGTGACAAACTCAAAGATTTTGCTTCACTCACAGTGTGCAGCAGCTGGCATCTGCATGGAGTCTTTTTTTCTCACTATAGTCTTAAGGCCACATTTCTGAGTTTAAGAATATTCAATGGAAAATTGCAGGCACAAGTCCAGATCCAACATGCCCTAGCACCTTTTATCAATTATCAAAGCCACATTTTAACTCCTGTCAATATTTTTATGAGAATTAATGAGCATAGAAATTACTGCTGGCAAAAATAACTTAGAAATAGCAAGCTATTCACCTCCCTGTACCTGCTCTGGCGATGGCCGATCTTTTACTACAGTGCTGCTTTCTTGCACGACTACAATCTGTTCAGTCCCTTTGTATTTGAATTAAGACTCCCTTTCTTCAAACCATAATATTAACTCTGTTAACAGTAATCCCTGTCCAAGACAAGTAACCAAAATCACCGGTTAGGAATGATTGGAACTATAACTAATTTGACAGTATCATGTCGCCAAATATTTGAATTTCTTAGAACAGTTCATATGATTTGTCAATGTCAATTTACACTTACAAAGTGAGAGTCTTTCCTCTAATTCTCCCCAACTGAATTTTGTAGACATTCTTCCAGTAATTACTCCTCACCTATCTTCCTGTGCATAGTCACATACAGGCAAACAACCCCTTGCACTGGTATGAAACTGTTGGCAGTCAGTATGGGTGAAGTACCCGCAGGTTTAATACTTAGGCCAATGTTCTCAATTTTTTTTAAGTGGAAGGAATTCAGCCCATGTGTATATTGTATAATTCCCAAGAGGTTACCTTAAAAATATTTTTGGCCTTTTTATGTTCATATTTGATGCACTCCATGCAGTTTTGATTCCCGTTGATGAAAAGCAATATTTGTTATCTGGGGGAATAAAGGTGATCCGATAAAGGTATGCTGAAGAGTAGAAAATGACTGCTGTGGATTTTTTTCATCTCTTGTACAGGGAAAATTTGATCAGGAATACAAACAGCATATTTGTAAATGAAGCAAAGCAAAGCAAAAGAATTCTTCTTGTATGAAATGATGGTGAATGTGAAAAACAGGTTACTAGCTCGTGGGGGAGTGGAACAAGAAATTAAAATATTTTTCAAGCAGAGATCAGAGATGGTATGATGATGGCACAGTTTAGGACAAGTAATCCAGAGATCCAGAGTAATAATCCAGAAACCCAAGTTGAAAACTGTCATGGCAGTTGTGCAATTTATTTTGTTATCAAACCTATCTAGATTACTAGTGTCCTCTAGTAGAGAAAATCTGATATTCCTGCCCGGTCTGCTCTATATGGGACAGTGGTTGACTCTGAAATGGCCTAGAAAGCCACTCAGATTGAGGGCATTTAAAGATGGGAAACAAATTCTGGCCAATGATCCTGGAAAGTGAATAAATAATAAAATCAACAAATGCAATTCAAGATTTAGTAGAACTTCAAAGAGATTTGTCATTAGTTGAAAGGCCTTGCCCTACTTAATACTATTACAGTGTCACCACACACTGCAGCAGAAACCATTGGTTATAATCATGAACAATGTTAGCAAAAAGTGCACAAGCCAGGAATCAAAATTAGCTCGATTGGTAAATGTATGGAATTAAGCCGATCAATCACTGTCAATATTAAATTTTCTCACTGAAGTATGAATTAGGAAAATTAAAATCAATGAAGTGCATTGAATTTCCCTCTCCCCTCAAGAAGGCCCCACTTGCTCATTTAACTGTTCCAATGACATAAGTTACAGGGATGGTGTGGAACTGGCTGTCTTTACTTACATGGCTTGGGACCAGCATGGAAGTCAATACGGAAATAGCTGAGTGATTCCCAGCCAGAGTGATATTTTCCAACTTAGACACAATTGGATTGGCATCTAGGTCAGTATGAAATGCCAGGAAAAGTTGGTACCAGCTGAAAGGAAAGCAGCACTCAGCCAATACAAACTCTTCTGAGCTTAGCCATCATCTAGGTCATTGAAAAATGCTGACTTCTATTTAAGTGATTGGTGTACCTCCAGAATGCATGCAGGCTGGCACTCAGTCTGCTCACTGAGCAGCTCCAGGTAAAATCAGAGTGCTATAAGGCCAAGTTTCCATGAGAGGGAAAAAAGGATTGATTAAGTTTAAATCCTTGATCTTTTTTATTCAGTCAAAGAATGTGGATGGCATGGGCAACGAGTAAGCTGCAGAGCCCCTTTGAGATCTTTGCAAGGACAATTCAGTTAAAGTCAAGTACATTGGTATGGAGTCACAAATAAGCCAAATCAAATGTCAGATTTCCTCCTGAAGGACATTGGTGAACCTAACAGGTTTTTTTTAGTATACAAAACTTCATGGTTACTTATAATTGCCTCTTATGCAGTGAAGATTCCTGAAATGATGGGATTGTGCTGTGAAGGAAGATTGAGCAGAGTATAAAAGAATGAAAGGTGAACTCATTGAAATGTAGAGATTCCAAGGGGGTTGGGTAAATACTGTGGGGATGTTTCCTCTCTTGTCACAAGCTAAAACTAGGGCACATAGTCTCAGGAAAAGGGTCTGTCACTTTAAACAGAAATAAGGATGGATTTCTTCCCTTTGAATGGTTATGAATATTTGGAATTCTCAACCTGGTGGGCTGTGAATGCCAAGTTATTAATTGAAATCAAGGCTGAGATATAGATAGATAGATTTTGGAATAACAGAGGAAACAAGGTTTAAGCAGATCAAGCAGGAAAGTGGAGCGAAGTCCAAATATGAGACCAGCCATTATACTGAATGGAGGGTTGGTCCTAAGGGACTGTGCAACCTTATTCCTATTTTTTAATATTTACATTCCAAATTATTTTAATTAAAAGTTGTCATAGCAGGATTCAAATTTAAGTCTCTGGATCACTGGTCCAGGCTATGGATACTAGTTCAGCAACCTAACTATTATTCCTGCATGACTTATAAAATAAAGCATTATACTTCACAAGTCACTGATTTCACCTGCCTTATTAAGCAGACCCAATAATCATTAAACTATGAAACCAACTACTAGATAACCCTATTTTTTGACTTATTCAATTCAACAGAGTAGTTTGTAATGAAGAACTTCTCCCCTGGGCATCTGTTCACCTTCAAAGATTGAAAGAATATATAATTACTGAAAATAAGGCTGCAAATTAAGGGTTTTCTAAAATTATATGCAAATACACTATACAATCTCATTAAGTTTGGCTGGAAGTTCCCCACTTAAATGGTTCCATTACTTTGAAGATACAGACTAGCAGTAAGCAACAAAGATCAAGGAACCTCATTTTAAAATTGTACTCACATCACTGCAAGGTCATTTAAAATGGTTCAAACATCTTGTCAGCACCCCAAGAAAACATTTTCAGATCACATCTATTAATTCATCATGCCCAAAAAATCTAATTTAAAATCTGATGGCAAAGCAAGTCTCAAGATTGTAAACTGGCTAGTCATCAGGATTTAAATATAGCTTTAAACAAGTAAAGCCTTGTGTCTGACATTTCTGACCTAGTTGCCTGTTTTCTTCTCAACTAAAAAATTTGAACACAGTTTCAAGTGCCACAGGAAAGTGCAGGTGTGCATCAGGAAACAGAAAGGTGATAAATGGTTCTGCAAATGGGACTGACCAGACAATATATGAGCAAGGATGTCATGACTCAGTTATGATCTACCTTACAAGCAGGAATAATTTATCATATTTCCCTACTGGTTACAATATATTCCAAATATTGCACATCTTTTTGCTTTAAAAATAGTCATTCTTAATACAATATCAATGGGGAAGTGCAAAAGAAAATCAACAGTTTCACAACTGCACACAAGAAACACCAATGTAACAAAGTCACATAAGAGGTGTACTGCAATTTTGACAAAGGTGAAGTATCCCTCCTTGTCCTGTCTGAAACATAATTGACCACAACATCCTCATCCAATGTCTTTCCACTATCATCCAACTGGGTGGAATGGTACTATTCTAGCTCCAATCCATCTGTAGCCAGGGAAACATCTGCAAAATTCTTCCAAATTCTGTACAGTTATTTTTGGTCTCCCTGAAGTATCTGTCCTCCACCACCCTGACAATCCTCAGTTAATTGCTGGCTCTCAGAAAAATCACCCAAAAAACCACAATTAGTCCTCAAATGCACAATGACAATACCCAGTACGACCTTAGCACCACCATTCCTGATTCCTCCTCTTTCTCTAACTTGTTAGATGGCGTCTTTGACAGAGGACAGGGTGAGCAGAAATTTCCTCAAACTACATTTTGACAAGACCATAGCCATTGGTCCCCATCACAAATTCCATTCTTGAGCCACCATCTCTCTGACATTCGTCTGAAGCTGAACTAGGCTGCCCACAGTCTTACTGTTATACTAACCTCATGATGAGCTTTTGACCAAATATCTTTGCCATCACTGTGTGCCTATTTCAACTTTCACAAGCACCCAATTTCACCCTTGCTTTGCTTAATAAAACCCTTATCCATATCTTCATCCCTCGTAGATTACATACTTTCCATATTGGCCTCCATAATGCTACTCCTGGCAAATTTGAGGTTCATCCAAAATCCTTGCTGCCCACTTCCAAACTCATATCAAGCCCTGTTCTGAGTGTGTTTTCCGGCCAACAATGTGTCCTGGTTAAGCATACATCAGTGCGACGCTATTACAGTGCCGGCAATTGGGGTTTGATTCCTGTTGCTGTCTGTAAGGAGTTTGTACGTTCTCCCGTGTCTGTGTGGGTTTCCTCTGGGTGCTCCGGTTTCCTCCCACAATCTAAAGACATACAGGTTGGTTAATTTGGGGGGTTTAAAATGGGCAGTGTGGACTCGTTGGGCCGGAAGGGCCTGTTACCACACTGTAAATAAAATAAAAATAAAAAAAAATTTACTGAATGGTTCTGGCATTTTCTGTTTTTGTTTTAGATTTCCAACATTTCCAGTTTTTTTCTTCAGTGAGTTGAGATTGTTTTCAAACAAGATAAATAAACAAAACTTTTTGCATTCTATACTGAACTTTCTATACTGTTTCTTCAGTATGAAGTTCAGCCAAGACCTCTTTTGTCACATGACACCTCAACCCAATGATTGTTAAATTGTTTCAGATCCTGTAAGACATCAATGTCTGTCCATCCCTTCAGTGTCTCTTCATTAGACCTTCTTCTACATGGAGTCTGAATCTTTATTGATCTTGCCTGTTATTTCAGAAACAGTTACTGGAAAGTCCTGCATTCCACAGACAGCAGGAAAGTAGCATTGAAGCCAAGAATGGATCAGTCATGATTGTATTGAACAGCAGAGCAGACTCGAGGTGCGTATTGCCTCACTCTTGCTCCCATTCTTATGTGAAACTTTTTTTTAAAATACATAGGAAGGGGAAAAATAGAACTACAGGAAATTAATCAGATTTAAACAGAAGTTAAAATGAGGAACTTTAATCAAGCTTAGAAGGATGATGTATATGAAGTCAATCAACCAAAATAGGGAAGATACTTTTGCCTGGAAATTGCATCAGGTAGGTCCAACATATTGTGGACCATGCATTAAAAAATCTGTGACTTATTGTGTTGATCACCAAGTCTGTAATTTTTCAATGCCTGTGATCCTGCTTCAGCATAACTTAAATGGCCCTGCCTGAGCATGTCCCAGCCCAATGCTGGGAACGCATCTCTCAGTAAGTTCTCTGCAAGTACTGTATTTCCCTGGTCTTCCTTGAATATTTCTTCCCCTCATCCATCCCCACATCCCAACATCTCAGTGGCTCTGCAGATACCACCCCTGCCTCACAGCTCCAACACCCTGGGTTCAGTTCAGACCTTTGGAGTTTGCATTTTGTTCCTGTAACCACATGGGTTTCCTCTGAGTGCTCCAGTTTGCTCCCACATCCCATAGATGTGCGATGTGCGGGTTGGTAGGATAATTGGTCATTGTAAATTCTTCCTGGTGTTTAGGTGGGTGATAGGAGAATTGGTGGTGGGGGTGGGATGGTTAATGTGTACCTGTGAGAGAATAGTTACAGGGAAGTGTGGGATTAATGGGGATAGTGTCAGAGCTGGATAGCTTCAATGGGCTGAAGGGCCTCCCATGTTAAAAGGAAATAAAATATAAATATCCTTCCCACCCATCATCACATCCACATCTCAAAGCTCTTGTCCTACACCCCCATCCACCAGCTATCACTTCCTCTATAGGTAGCTGCCCAAACTACCAATCCACTCTCCACTCATCCACCTATTCCCCCCCCCACCAGAATAATCATCCCCCAATTAAAATCATCAAGCCTTATCCTTCCTGTCCTGACCTCCCTTTCTCCATTATATTCCCATTCTGCCGAGATCCAGCCCCACCCGCTGTTCTGTCTGCTTTCCTTTACACATTCCACAGTGCCTTTCCTAAGTAGGGGCTTTCCAACACTACATTAATCAGAATTTCAGTTAAATTGTTTCACTCATATCCTGTTCCTTACCTTAATTTACAATGACTCTCATAGGGACCACAAAAATTAATTTATAGAATGCTCCAAATTTGTTTCCTTTTTTTAGGTAAATACAAATTGCGTTTTGCGTGTACTGTCTCGGGATAAAGGGTGTCTGATGCAGATGTTGAAAGATGGAGGAGCTGATGAAACTGAAACCACGGACGAGAAATTCTATCACACGGCACAATATTCATACAGGTGTGGTAAGTGAATTTCTACT
>JAUZTB010000072.1:21035864-21045974 GCA_034780895.1 Rhynchobatus australiae
CAAGTGCCATTGAAGATATTGACTACGTTTTACACTGGCAGGCAACTGATGGAGTATAGAGTATTTATTAGCACAAACAAATGACATTAATCAACATGTTAATCTTATCTTTTTAAGCCCATATTTGGGCATGACATTTTTTTTATTATATATACACAGAAGTGGAAGGGCTTTTAATAAGCAAAGGGGAGGAGGTGGAAGGTTAGTGGGAATAGGCAGGAATATATCTAATTTACTTCACTAAATTGCACCACCTTTGCATCTTTAAGAATCCTAAAAGATAAAGGCGGTAAAAGCTCCTATAGTGGAGGTGCATGACATGTGCATCTGACTAGAAATTGATTATTTGGTGTGTTTTTAATAAAGATTAACAACATTTGTTTTTTTTCTTATGAATATACATTTGTAAAAATATAAATTGCAACCATTATCTTAAAAAAGCCTCAAAGCTTCTTGCAGCCCAAACACAGCGAAAGTTTAATTTCCTGTGCCAATTCCATCTGATTTAGAGTGATCCACTGAACAAAGGCCAGGTGCTTCTCCATTGGAAGGAAAGAAAAAATAAGGAATACACCTGTTCAATCCAATGTGGGTTTTAAGAAACAAAATAGAAAGCTGCAAGTAGCTGAATTTTAAAGATCAGTAAAAATTCTATTTTCCCACCAAATTCCCACTATTATTTGAGGTAGCCAGCCATTAAGAGTTGATCCCACAATTTCAGGAAATAGGGGCCAAGTGTCAAATTTTTCTTGTATGTCTCTCAGTCCTTTATGCTGAAAAGGAAATCTCGAGATGCAGATTCATTACATTTAAGAAATGATCACATATTTTGCTTGACTTTTAGGTCATGCATTATGCAAAGTGTAATAGTTCACAACTCTATGAACTAAATATTACAATCTTTGAATCAACTTTTGTTAAACTGAGTGGGCTAAAATTGACTTTAAAAATTGTGAATTTGCAACTTCAACAAATTGAACCATGATTATAAAGTAATTATATGTAAAGTGAAATAATGCTAAGAATATCAGTTAAACCAAATGGATGAATTGTTTCGATCCATAACACTTAAATTTCACAAACATCTTATTTAAAAATTTAAAATGTTTTTTTTAAAATCACAAAGGATTTAATTGCTGATTATGGCATCATCTACAAACTGCATAAATAATTAGGAATTGCCTTTGAGATAAACTGGCCTTTCTATTTGCCCTATATTGCAATCATTCTACCCCACTACCCCTAAAATCTGATATTCTTCTGCATTGCTGAAAAACAAGCTTTTACTGTGACAATAAAATAGTAAGATTTCATTATATAAAACTACACACTACACAATAACCATTTTGTTCAAAAAAAAGTGTTCATTTGTATTGTAGAATATCCAAAAGTGAAAGCTACAATAGTCTGATGGCAGTGTCACAAGCTAACATACGGTCCTAATTTACAAATCTTAAATTTTAACAAGCTACTGGGTTGAAATGGTTATCCAAAACTTTTACAAGTGAAGTATTTTAGGGAATAGTAAATAAAACAAACAGGAATAAATAGTTGTAGCTTTGATGATTGTAAGAAATTATGAGAGTATGAAAATCAATAAAAGCCTTTCTGGTTTTGCCTCCCTTCAATTCAAACTACCTGTGTTGTTGAGTCACTGATCCTTAAATTGTGAGTATATCATGTAGACATACATAAACAGCTTGATCTTCAAACATAAATAATATTCAGTTTACTAGGGCAAAAATTATTCATGTATGGAATGGATAAGAAATAGGTTTTAATTATGAACAACATCTCAGAAATAAAAACGACCAGTGGGCTTTTGTTCCCACTTGTGTTATCCTGTATTGTTCTACATCCAACATCTCAATAGATGCATTATTGCCCTCTCTTGCATTACAAACATCCTGGAACAGCTCATGTGAATCAGAGCTATTGACAGTAAACCAATTCTTCCAAATTTAATTTTTCTCCTATATATCCAGTTCAGCCGTCCCTGTCCTTTTGTCACTTATTGGTCAGTGCTCATAATGAAATGATTGTATTATTTAGATTTGAGATTCAATTTTATCTTTTCTTAATTTTCCAGTGTTATTTTCCAAATTGACCTTGACCAAAATTTTTATCTGCATTTAACCCTCTCTGATCCATTTTCTTTCTCCTCCCCAATACTAATAATTATTCTATTATATTACAATCAACTCTGCTTGATCAATACTCCATGCATCCCAAGACAATTTTTTTTACAAATAATGCATAACATGGCAATTAACAATGAAATACAGCAATACTTTAAATGCTTTTATACAATTCCATAAGCTCTTAAGTACTGTGCAACTTACTTATAGACATTTGGAATGATACATTCTGCAAACAACTTCTCAAAACATCAGTTATTAGACAGAAAATTTTTACCTGTTGGAAATTCATTATTATACTGTACAAAATTACCTATGTCAATTTCAGCATTTCTCCCAAATTAAAACAATGACTCTTCAGTAAACGGAAAGAGTTTTTAAAAAAGTGTGACATCATGCCACAAAACATTTAGGGCAAATGACCAAAGGCTTGATCTAAACTTTGTTTTAAAGTGCATCTTAAAAGGAGGAGAGAGAGAGTAAGAAGGCAGAGAGATAGAGGAAAGCAATTCCAGTGCTAAGGCTGCTGAAGAACTGTCAGTGTGATTAAATTCTGAGGTGCAGGAGCAAAGACAAGGAGGAACATTTGTAGCACTGTAACAGTTACAGAAGGAGGGTTGGAGCAGGAGAGGGTATATGGAAGTTGATGGGTGAGACAACATAGGGACCTGAAGGACAAAAATGTAAAAATTCATCCACTGTCACAGCAAAAGGCTATGTACGTCAAATAGCTCATGTACGAAAGGAAAATAAGACCCAGAAGCAAAATATAGGTAACAGAGTTTCATATGCTGTCAACTCAATGTTATTAAAGACCAGGCAGCAATGGAACAGTTGGACATTCTCAGCAGCAAGTGAGCAGAGGTAGTTAGCAATGGTGATGCTGTAAAGTAGGCATTTAAGTGATAAGGCACTTTGATGGAAATGGTTATACCTTGGCTCTTTTGTGGCCAGAATGTTAGCCTGACAGTTATTATCCCATACCTAAAGTCTGTAAAGGCCTTGTTGCAGACCACTACAAAATATTTCATTATCTGGAAATTTTGAATGGAACTGTAATCATTGGCTAAAATTTTCATTTCTGACTTAATGATGGAAAGATCATTGATGGAACAGCTAAAAGTGGTTAGTGCCAGGACATCCTTACGAAATTTCTGCAGTAACATCAACACCAACATGATTGACCTCCAATAACCACCTTGTTCTGTGTTAGGTATGCTTTCAAACAATGGACAATTTCCAATTTTCCTAGAGAATCTTGACTCAGTCAAAAGCCACCTTGATACCAAGGGCAGTCACATCCCTGAGAGTCATTTTGTCCCCTCATATTTGGAACAAGGCTGCAATGAGATATGGAACTAGGTGGGAATTGATTTTTGACCAAATTATGTTTGACCTTGTGTGGATAGGATAATTTTCCTCATTTTCTGGTGAATACCAAAACTGTCACGTTCCACAAACAGCTTGGCTAGGGACATGCCTACTCTGGCCAAATGTTTTCGACACTACACCCAGGATGGCATGAGCATACAGAGGAGACAGCCATTCCTTCTATATCAAATAGAGTGAATTGAGTAACTGCTTGGCTGCTGTGAATGGTAGAAACCTTAAAAGAACAGAGATGGATTATTCATTTAGCACTTATGATTGAAGATCATTGCAAATGCTTCTGTCTCCTCTATTGCACTTACATTTTTGTGTCTTATAGCCACCTTTGTTGATTATGTGCTGGTTCTTCAGCTTCAGATAGACTGTTTCCTAGCTGAAGTTCAATGATTCTAGGCTGAAGTACTGCTTTAGAACTAATAGTTAGCTCCAACATTCACCATTTTTTTCCTATCACATGACTGATCTGGCACATCTCCAAAGTCTTAAAACCAACAGAAATAACTCCATCAGTCTGCCCTCAGATACCTTACTGTTCAAATGGTTTCAAGATTTCACACCTGTTCACCATTTCTGAACTTGGGGAACAATACATCAATACCTCAATGTGGATTCCATCCTCCTACCAGCATTTGACTGGGACATCTGATCGTCCACACCAACCTCACTCCTGATCCCCGCTTTTCTTGCTATACCTATCCTGATCATTTCTTAGTAACCAAGCACAAGTAATTTGAGATTTTCCCACTTCCATTCACATGCTTGTGGCTGGCATCCTGCACTTGATTGTTTCCATTTCCCCCTTCCCCACTACCCCCACCCCCCCAAGAAAAACACCCAATTATCCTCTTCACTTTTATCCTTACTTGGCTCTTCTCCCCTGTTATGGTGCCTCCCCACATTTCATTTCCTTCAACTCTATCCTCTCAAAACTAATAACCAACTCCTCAATACTATTCAAACTTCCTCCTCTTCTGTTGTTCTCCCAAAAATCAATTCTTTGTGGTAAGCCAATAGTTTCCTTCTGTGCTTCTGCTGGTATCCTCTGAAAGCTCCACTGAAGCATTCATTACTACTTCCTAATGAGCACCAAATCCAACTGCCCCCATCTGTCTCTCTTTCAACCTCCTCAGCACCATGCCTACTTTGGTCAATCTTTACCAATTTCCTTCCTGCCCAACTTTCCTCACCAAATGTTAACAGCATGGACCTTGTTACTGGATCCACTTTCACTGCCTTGCCATTTATAATTTATCTGTTCAGGGGATATGGATGTCACTGGCAACACCAGCATGCACGTTCACGACAAATTGCACACAAACTGAGAAATAAAGAGTCAACCACATTAGTGGGTCTGGAGTTATGTATTGGACAGATCAGGTAAAGATTGCAAATTTCCTTCCCTGTAGAGCAAGAGTGAACCAGATGGGGTGTTATGACAATCTAGCAGATTCATAGTTACTGTTACAGACCAACAGTAATTCTATGCTTTATTTTCATTACTAATTCCAATTCCCCAGATTCCTAGCTGTGATTTGAATTCAGTTTTCTGAATCAAAAAAAGTCCAGACCTCTGCCTGGTAGTCCAGTACATAACCACCATGCTCGCAGACACTTACCATTTGCCCCATGCCATTCTTCTCACAAAATTCTCTACTACCTAGATTCTCTCCCATTGAAACAATCCCCTTCCACCCTGCTATCAGCACCTCTTCACCCCAAAAAAAACCCAAACTTTTTTTTTTTAACAGCCTTATAAACTGCTAACTCATCTCCAACTTCTTTCTCGGTCAAAGTCCTAGTATGTTATCTGGTGTTCCAAATTCATGCCAGTCTTCCCCAGAACTCTGCATCCAAATTCCTCCATGCAAGTTTTAGCCCATGCAACAGAGCCAGACCCAAAGCAAAAGACCAGCTATTATTCCCTTGGATCATTGATATTGTTAACCACACCATCTCTGCAGCAATTATTAGCTGGGTGGGGCCACATTTATTGGTTCCCTTTTTATTTATCCAGTCATATACTAAGAATAAGCTGCAATGGCTTCTCTTCCCACTTTTACACTGGTGAATCTGGTAACCTGAAGATCTATTCTTTGCCCACTATCACTTCTCAGAATTATTTCTCAGTTTACCTCACAAAATGAAGGATGACATTCAGCTCGATGGCTCCCAGGACAATGCCATCAATCCCACTCCCCCACCAATTTTCATGAAATTAACTCTCATGTATCCATTAACATCCCCATAATCCTAATACCCATTTACACCAAGGGAAATTTACACAACCAACTTAACAACCTGCACATCTTTGAAATGTGGAAGGTAGCTGGAGCTTTCTGAAGAAGCTCAGTCATTGAGAGAACAGAAACTCCACACAGACATCAGAGGTCAGAATTGAACACAGGTCACGGGAGATGAGAGACAGATGCACTGCCAGTATTTAACCAAGATCTGGTATCAGCCAAGCAGTATTGGTATTGGTTTATTATTGCCACTTGTACCAAGGTACAGTGAAAAACTTGTCTTGCATATTGTTCGTACAGGTCAATTCATTACACAGTGCAGTTACATTGAGTTAGTACAGAGTACATTGAGGTAGTACAGGTAAAAACAATAACAGTGCAGAGTAAAGTGTCAGTTACAGAGAAAGTGCAGTGCAATAAGGTGCAAGGTCACAACAAAGGTGCAAGATTGAGGTTCAGTGCTGCATCTAAAGATATGCAATTCAGTGTTGCATATATAGATCACGCACTGAGGTTCAGCACTGTACTCTGTACTGCTCTGGAATAACACTACTCTGTACTGTTATTGTTTTTACCTGTAGTACCTCAATGAACTCTGTACTAACTCAATGTAACTGCACTGTGTAATGAATTGACCTGTATGAACGGTTTGTAAGACAAGTTTTTCACTGTACCCCGGTACAAGTGACAATAATAAACCAATACCGATATGGAGGGATCAGAGAAACACTGAAGTTCAATGCTTGGTATATGGTGATCTGCCAAAGGAAACACGTAACCAGAAGCTGTGCCCGTGGGGGAAACACTGGCGGTTCAATGTTGTCTACAAAAGTAAATGAGGCTCAGTGCTGTGTACATATAGGTTCAGAACAGTTTATATGATGGAAAGTGCTGTGTTTACGAGGAATAACCTTCGTTCAGTACTGGTTGCACGAGGGCTCACTGCTTTATACAGGTCCTGTATACTTGGGTCTGAGGTTCAGTGCTGTGCATTACTGAGTGCACAGTGTTCAATAATTTATTCAGGAATAAGAAGGGTGGGGGAATTCAACGCGATATGGACATAGTACAGTTGTGATTTGTGCATTCAGAGGGACACAAAATGTTGTTTCTGCTGAGACAGGGACACTGACATTCACTGCTGTGTTTAAAGCCTGTGCATCAGCATTCATTGCTGCATTAACACAGTGTGAACAGGGCTTCAGTGCTCAGCATGTAAGAGGAATTCGAGTGTTCATGTGGCGTGTTACTTTGGAGTGGAGCTGTGTGCACAAAGGTAAAACCAGAGGGGTTTTGTGGTGTTTATAAGGGGGAGCACTGTGCTGTGTGCAGAGAGTAAAACTAACTGTTCATGCTGAACAGAAAGGGATTCATTTGTATTCACAGCCGAGTACACTGGGTGAACTCTCAGGCTCGATGCAGTGCACACAGGGCTTCAAGTGCACTGTATAAAGGAGTACAAGAGTCTTTAGTGTGTTTGATATCGTCTACATGAATTTACCAAGGCTTTTCACAAGGCCCCACACAGTAGGTAGGTCGAAAGAGTCAAAACCCACAGCAGTCAAGGGAGAGTGGCAAGTTAAATCCAGAATGGATTCAGTGGTGGGAAGCAAAGCCAGGTGCTTTTGTGACTGAAAGACTGTTACCAGTATGGTCCCTCAGGGTTCAATACTGGCCCCTCGATTTCTGCCATGTATATAGAAATGTTGGAGCCACGATAAAATTGTCTGCAGAGGATCCACAAATTAGCTGTGGGAGGGACGAAGAAACCTTTCGACTGCAAGAAATCAGAGATGATCTGGTGAGCTGGGCAGAGAAGTGGTAAATGGAGTTCAATCCTGAGAAGTGCGGGGTGAAGTATTGGCGAGCTGCAGCAAGTGAATACGTAACAAATGGGAGGATATTAACAAGTGTGGAGGAACAGAGGGATCTTAGGACGTATGTGCCCAAGGATCCTCAAAGGTAAACAAGGTACACGAGATGTTTTCCTTATTAGTCAAGCCACAGAATAAGGGAGCAAAGAATTGTACACAGAACCTGTTAAAGCCACAGCTTGGGTACTGTGTACAGTTCCAGTCACCAGATTACAAGATGTGATCGCACTGAGTGCGGAAAGGATGAGTTTAAAGGCTTTTTCTGTGTCGGACATGTTCCATGATTCAATAATTAGGATTCAGCATCGTGCAGAGCCACGCATACAGGGGGCACAAGTATTCAGTGCTGCAGACACGAGTATACACTGGGATTCACTGCTACGGTTACAAGTGATCCACTGGGATTCACCGCTGAGTAAACCAATCATCCCCTTCAGTCTATTCAGTATGATACCTTATCTGCATGTCAGTCCATGGCTTTTAATCTGAAATCAAGTCCAGCTTCTATTTCAGATTTCTAGCATCTCCAAAGTGCTGGGAATATGCAGCACTTCAGGCAACATTTGTGGAAAGAAGCAGTTAACATTTCAGGTTCCGACCAAGGGACATCGTTCCGACCATGAAGACATCGTTCTCCACAGATGCTGTCTGACCTGCTATTTTATGGCCTTTCATAACTGACAAGTAGAAGTCAATTAATATTTCAATATTAATAGCTGACTTGGCACCTTGAGTTTTTGTCTTGTATGGTGGAAAGTTAGGTAGTCTGGCACTCTTTCCTGAAGAAATGTTTTCTAATCGCTCTCCTCAGTTCGAAGATCAGATTCTCTAGTCTGAGACTCCTACATTAGCAGTAATATACTCCTTTAAATCTTTTCAAATCTAAATCAAATCACCTCTTCATCTTCTACACTGTCAGAATACAAGGCCTAATTTATGTAATTCTGATGAATCTGCACTGCACTAATCTAAAGGTCCTTATATCCTTCCTTGTGCTGCGCTGGTGCACACCCGAATTTCAATGTCACCTAAGCAGCACCATCACTAGAGCTAGACTTCCTCCCCTACAGCAACCTTTCCGTGATGTCAGACCTGTACAATTATGGTTTGCTTCACTCTCAGATACCTGAATGGAACAAGATCTGACAATGTACGTTAGTACGCAGGCTCAAAAATGTACAATAAAAGTTGAGTTACCTGGCACATGCCAGACTTGATAGGCACCAGTTTATAAAATATGCTGGTTAACCCAATATCGGCCTGTGCACTCCCTCCACCAGTAACTAGAGGATGCCAGTTAACAGAGCTTTTACTGTACGTATAATCGTGTGCAACCATACATGTAAAAAGACACAGCCATGGGGACACACAAATGGTCCCGCATGTGCACACATATTCTCTGCCTATCCCTTAGTTAGTATTGGGGATTGCACTAAGAACGGAAGTGTTCCATTCCTCCTCTTGTGGAAAAGGTGTACTCAAGAGGGAGAAGTTTACTCCTCCAAGTGGCTCCCACTTGCCAACAACATCCACTCCTTTTCACGGCACTGAGTCACACGGACAATACCCGGAAAATGCAGAGCACCACTTCCTATGTAACACTTGAGGGACTAGATCAATACAGGGGAACTGCAGCACAATCCTTTTACTACAAAATACTCACCCTACTAGGACAATACTTGGAAAATTACACAATCTCCCTTAGTTACAACATTTTCCCTGTTTTTATCCTGTATTACCTTCAACGCACTGTGTAATGAATTGACCTGTACAAACGGTTTGCAAGACAAGTTTTTCACCGTACCTCGGTACAAGTGACAATAATAAACCAATACCAATCTAGAACAGCAATGCTGGCGGTATTTGGGGGCAATCCTGGGTAAATGCACCACTGGCCTTTTGTTGCAATGCCTGAAGCTACTGGGGAGATACAGCATTGTATTAACACACTACAGCAGGCCAAAGGTCCTGTTTCCTCCCTGGATGATTCTAACACCGAGCTATAGGATAAAATACAACACACTGCATTTCAGATCATCCTGAGGTACTGCGAGAAACCAGAGGAAATTACAGAAATATCCTGCCCCCATTACAAACAAATTGTGCCATGGGTGCCAAACCAGGTAAATGCAACGCTGTCCATTTGTTCCAACACTCCAAGTCAACAGTACCCTCAACAGACAGCACAGCCCTTTCATTAAAACACCCTGGATCACTGGCAAATTACAAGGACAAACAATATTTTTTCAACTGGACTAAGGAAGACACTGGGACAATGCAGCCCTAAACTTTCATTACAGCCCTCTGAAGCACAGGGGCAACTTAGGGAATGTGCAGCACCGTGATTTCACTGCATCCACCGCAGGCCGAGACAAGATTGGGAATTGCAACATAACCCCAAGTCACTGAAATAAAACAAAACCTGATGGAAGACTCGCAGAAGAGAAAGGACTGAGGTGCACGGTG